>PVKH010011203.1:0-17868 GCA_004027955.1 Chaetophractus vellerosus
CTTCTGCTTGTTCTTGCTGTCTTCATTTTTCTCTGCGTTCCTCTGTGTCTGCTTGTCTCCCACTGCTGAGGCGATCTGCCAAGTCAGCTCACTGGCATGGCGGCCCAGCTGCTCGTGGGGGCTTGCCTTTTTGCCCGCAGGGGCTTGCCTTTGCCCCGGTCGGCGTGCCCCACCTGCGGCAGCATGCCCTGCCCGCTTTGGCTTGCCTTCTTGAGGCGGTCTGCCCATTTGAGGAGGCCCTGGGGACCGAACCCGTGGCCTCCCATGTGGTAAACCGGTGCCTTACCCACTGGGCTACAGCCAGCCCCAAATCCTCTTTTTATATTAGGTAAATTTCTTGATATATAGTTCTTAACTTGAAGCCTCCTATCAAAGCAACTGAAAACGCCAGATACTTTCTCAGCTTGTTCTAATTAGGGAATCAGCACTTGACCTAGGCTCAGCCAAACAGATACATCTCCCTCAGATGTGGAAATGGAAGTTGGTGAGGCAAAGAAATAGTGACATGATGTTACAGCAGCAACAATGAGGTTCCATTGTCCATAGCTGGCAGCAGCATAAGCTGAGGTGCCCATTCCTCAGGGTGGCTGCAGCAGGACTCTCTGGGCCCGATTTTAGACTTGAGTTTTGTAGTTCTGGCTATTATTTAGTCTCCCTTCTTCCAGGCAATCCTCCAAGCCTATTCCTACAGCTTTCTGTGAGCCACCCAAAATTCCTTCCATAAATCCCACTTCTTGAATAATCCAGAGTAGATTTCTGTTCTTTGTAATAAAATAACATTGACCTTTTATGCCCACTATTATCTTGAAATCTGGGTAAGAGACAGCTAGGGAAATAAGATATGAAAGATGTTTCTGGGAGAGGAGTTTACACAAACTAAGACACAAAGGCAGGAAGTGGCATGCTTTGTGTGAGGAACTATAGGAGTTTGGAATTAGCAGTGTAACTTGTACGTGGACCATGCTGAGGTAGAGAAGTTGTCAGATGTAAAATCATGGCAGATTTTGCATGCTAAGCTAGGAGGTTATTCTGTAGATGATGGTGATCCATTGGAATAAGCAGGAAAGTGGCAAGGTCATATTTGCAAAAAAGATAGATTACTCCATCAGTTAGAAATGATTTGGTTCCAGGTAAAGAAAAACTAATCAATAGACATTTAAACCTTAAAAGCATATATTGCATCTTTTACAGGAAATCTAGATGTATTCAGTCTAAGCTGGTACTGTGGCATAATGATGTCATTAAAGCGTAGGTCCTCGAATTCCTTCTCCACTTTACCTGTGTGCTGGCTTTTATCCTCAGGTTGAATTTTGATGTCTATTGTCTAGTGTCACTCCAGACATCATGTATGTGCCCCAAACATCCAAATCAAGAAGGAAGGAAATGGGACAAGCTGCTCTTTTATTAGAGAATAAAACACTTACAGAATTCTTTAGCTGATGCCCGCTTCTGTTTGATAGGGAAGAATTAGATCAGCCTGTGGAAGGAAGGCTGAGAAAATAAATATCTGGCAAAGGATATTAGAACTCTGTATCAGTCAGGGAAAAAAAGACACGCTCAAAATGGGTAAATAAAATAGAATTTAATGAAGGAAATATTTACAAAGATATGATCAGGTTGTAGGGAAAATGCAAGTGAGAGTGCATTCGCTGGAGGTTGGAAAGAGTGTGCTGGGCAGTTAGGGGGTTGTTTACCACTCTCACTTTGCCCTCATGGGACAAATGGAGGAAGTGATTATTGAAACTGGAGACAAAGAGAATTGTGTGGACAGAATCACCTGACAGGACTTATCATCTTTGATCACAAGATACAGCCATTGCACAGTGACTCCACAAAAATGGAATCAGGAAAGAAAATACTCCAACCATACTCTCCTTCCTTCCTGCAACCACCAGCTCAAACTCAATGGCTAGACACAACTTGAATTAAGATGACAAAGGAGTCCACTGTTGTTGTCCAAAGAAGTCAACCTCCTGGGGTAGAGAACAGTTTGAGGAAATAGGGAGAATGGATTTTGATGGGCAAATGGAAGTTATCCAGCACAGATTACCATGTGTGGCTTAATCTTCTGGGACTGGGCACTTTGCTACCAGAACAAATTGAGGCTCAGATAGATGGAAGAAAGAAAATATCTTTTGTGCAGTCAATCCAACATTGTCTGTTGTAATCACCTTAGTAACAGTTTGGTGATGGCTTTAGGATGGGGAGTTTATTACAACCCCTTGCAAGTGGTGATGAAAGTCAATGACTGTTATTTGACATAATTCTCTAAGAAGAATTCTATTTGAAATCATAAACCCAATTATTTCTTGATTAGGTTATATCTTTACAAATTTAAAATATTTGCTGGATTTAGAGAGAGTTGAGTTAAATTTCAAATAAGTACATTTTGGGCTACTTTAAATAAATTTTGTAAAATTTGCAATTTGCAAATGATTTACATTGCAAAACTTCCCCAGTTAATCATAAGGATTGAATTAAGTGGTAAAAAGAATATTGAATTGGAAATAAAGGTAACTGGGTAGTAGGATTGACTCAGGGATAACTTAGTTGTTTGAAAGGGGCAAGACTCTGAACTTTACTTTTGTCATCTGTAAATTTGGGACATTGTTTTAGATTCTGAGGACCTTGCTCTTTTTTTACCCTTAGTGCTAATTCAATTCTTGCATATAATTAAACCCACCTCCCTCCCATTCCCTCATCTTCATCTTTAACCTTTGACAATCATAACCTGTCCTCCATTTCTAAAATTTTGTCAGTTCAAAAATATTATATAAGTGGAGTCACAAAAAATGTAACCTTGTGAGATTAGCTTTTTTCACTCAGCATATGTCCCTGCAGATACATCCAACTTGTTGTGTATATCAACAGTTCATTTCTTTTTATTGCTGAGTGGTATTCCATGATATATAGGTACCACATAACGTTTATCCATTCACCTGTTGAAGGACATCTAGGATGACACTAGACTTAGGTTTTACGAATAAAGTTCACTTGAACGTTTCTGCAAAGGTTTTTGTGTGAATGTAAGTTATCATTTTTTCTAGCATAAAGCCCAAGAGTGCAGTTACTGAGTGGCATGGTAATTGCATTTTTAGTTTTATAAGAAACTGCCTAAATACTTTACAAAGTGACCATACTATTTTGCATTTCCACTAGCAATTTATGAGTGGTCCATTGTCTTTGCATTCTCACAAGCATTTGCTCCTGTTAATATATATATATATGTAGATATTTAAAACTTTGGTCATTCTGATAGCTGTGTAGTTGTATCACACTGTGGTTTTAACTTACATTTCCTTAATGGCTAATGATGTCAAACATCATTTTATGTGCTTGCTTGCCAACTGTATATCCTCTTTAGTAATGTGTCTGTTCCTGTCTTTTGCCTATTTTTACAATTGGATTGTTTGGGTTTGGGTATGGGTTTTGTTTGTTTGTTTTGTTTTGTTTTGTTTTGTTTGCTGTTGAGTCTTGAGGTTCTTTGTATAATATACATACTAGTCCTTTGTTGGCTATGTAGTTAAAAATATTTTCTCCTAATCTGTAGCTTGTCTTTTTAAAAATTTTATTTTTAAAGAAGCTTTAGATTACATAAATGTTACATCTAAAATATAGGGGATACTCATATATCTCACCTCCTCCTCATCCCACTCTTTTCCCCATTAACAACATCTTTCATTAGCATGGCATATTTGTTACAATTGATGAACACTCATGGAAGTATTGCTACTAACCATGGTCTATAGTTTACATTATGGTTTACACTTTGAACCACAAAATTTTATAGGTTTTGACAAAATGTATAATGGTCTGTATCCATCACTGTAATGTCATGCAGAACAATTCCAGTGTCCCAATAATGTCCCAAGTTGCACCTATTCTTTCCTCTCCCTCCCCTCAGAACCTCTGGGGGCCACTGCCTTTATATTAATGTTACAAGTTCTTCCATTAAATTTATTAGAATCTTAATAAGTCTACTTTAGTCATTGTTGAATTCCCCATTTGTTCATTCCTCAGTCTTGAAGATTTTGGGATGGTGATGCCCACTCTGCTTCTGATTAAGAGGGGATTACTATCCCATGGAGCAGATGAGTAGAACTGTCTTGCTTGCAGTTGTAGATACTCTCTGTTTTTTGGGATGGATGTTGTTCATCATCATCTTTTTGTTAGTTGTCCTGGGCAAGCCAATGAACAGGAGAGTAAGTGTGGCAACTCTGCTAAGATTCAGGGCTCAACTGGCATATGAACAGCCAGAAGAGGTAAGTCTCTGGGACATACACTTAATGGGTATAGTGCTAATTATAGGTTCAAATAAAAGAGGCAGAAGAACCATGTATAGGAAATTTATAAATGAGTCTAACTCTGATACATTGGCGGGGATAGGTTATCATATATTCCAAAGTAAGGCCCACTGACAGGGTGTCGAATTCCTGGGTTTCTCTGCCCTGCCTATAGTGTCTAGAGGTCTCTAAAACAGAGGTTCTTAACCAGGGGTCCACAGACCCCTAAGGAGTCTGTGGAAAGATTTCAGGGGGTCTGTAAGCTTGAATTGAAAATTCAAAAAACCATTATTCTTGTGGGGACGTGTTGATGCGGATATGATATATTTATTAAATAATACACAGTATAGTGTGGACTTAGTATGATTTTTATTTTGATGCAGCATATTCTGAGTGCAGTGGATAAGTGCCTGAAAAAACGTTGGTAAGGATGATGGAGATTGTTTCATGACATCATGGGAAAACTTGAATTTCTAAATGTTTGCCGAATGGCCATTTGAGCAGATGTTGAACCATGTTAGGTTATCAGGTATTGAAATTGTGGGAAAGTTGTAAAACATAATTTTGAATGATCCTAAAATATAATTTAAAGACATGCCAATGTTGAGTGTCATAAAATTATCTGCTGCTACATTCTGAGAAGGGGTCCATGGTTCTCACCTGACTGGCAAAGAGGTCTGTGGAACAAAAAGGTTAAGAAACCTGCTCTAGAGCCCTAAGGAGCCCCTGCTTGAGACACTCTTTACTGTGAAAGTCAGTGAGATCCTCCTAAGATGAGCAGAAATGTAACCACTGGATTAGACTCCTCACTCACCGAAATCTCTTATCCGTAAAAACTCATTTGTATTTAATATTTCCCCCTATTGATCAAGGTCTTTTTCCAAATGCATCACTAGTTGCCACTTGGTAATAATCCTTCAATGCCAGGGAGGTTCAACTCTGAGAGTCATGTTCCATGCCAAGGGGAAGGTAGTAAGTTTATATGTTGAGTTTGTCTTAGAGAGAGGCCACATTTGAGCAACAAGGAGGTTTTCAGGAGGTAACTCTGAGACAATACATATGACTAGGTGTATTAGTCAGGGTTCTCTTGGGAAACAGAATCAACAGGAGATATCTGTCAATAATATAAGATTTTATAAGAGTCTCTCATGCGACTGTGGGGATGCACAAGTCCAGGTTCTGCAGGCAGGCTGCAAGCCAGGGGCTCCGATGAAAGACCAATGAAAGGTCCTCGATGAGTTTCTGGGAGAACTTGGCTGTCCAAAGACAAGGTGGGAAATTCTCTCTGAATGTTGAAATCATTTCCCCTTTAAAGGCAGTCAACTGATTGGATAAAAGCATTATCCATTATTGATCCAATTTCCCTGATTGATGCAGATGTAATCAGCCATCCATGCAGTATGATTGAAGTGCATAAATGATCTTGTTTTACAATTAGCCCAATGCTTGCTTGACCTAATACCTGGACACAATTACCTGGCCAAATTGACACATTAGCCTAACCATCACACTAGGCTAAGTTTCAATTTCACAAGACCAAGGTTCATAATTATAAACACCAATATCAAGGTCCTGGCATGTTGTTCTGTCTTCCTTTGCTAGGCACTGCCTATGTACTGTAGAGATTCGTGCAACTCTATTAAAGAATGTAGGAGGAATCCACAGGAGGGGAATTCAATATTCTGTTGGATATTCTATGGGTTTCCACCCACCAAGACAACACCCCATGACCACTTGAACACATTTATATTCTATAGAGGCATGCACCGTCCCCACACATCACCCCACCACTGACACCCCACACCAGTGATCTTCCCCTGCCTCAATTGCAACTCTTCTGCAATACAAAACCTCCCCCCAAAGCCAAATAAATAAATATAATAAATATATACAAAATAAAAAAATATTTTTTTGCATTATGTCTTTCATCCCTGTAAAATCTGTTATCTTTTTTGTACAATGACCAGTTCTTCTGTATGTTCCCCCAGTGTCATATTATTTTCACTTTATTTTCAAAGAAGCTTTAGGTTACAGAAAAATCCCATAGAAAATATAAGGGATTCCCATAAACCCCACCCTCTCCCCTTCTCACATTTTCCCCTATTAATAACATCTTACATGAATATGGTACTTTTGTACTTTTGTACATGAGTATGATACTTTTGTACTTTTGATGAACAAATATTGAAGCACTGACACTAACCATGGTCAATAGTTTACATTATGGCTCACATTCTGTACTATACACTTTTATAGGTTCTGAAAAAAATGTATAATGGCCTGTATCCATCATTGCAAGATCACAAAGAGTAATTCCATTGCCCTAAAAATGCCCCATGCTCTATCCTTTCTACCCTCCCCCTCTCCTCGGAACCCATGGTAACCACCAAGTTGCAATTTTTGAAAAATAAAGTTCATAGTTACATGCATTAATATTGAGGGCTTGACATATTGGTCCATCTTCTTTTATTAGGCACTGCCTATATTCTCAAAAGACTCTTGACCCTCTATTTGAGAACATAGCTGTACTCCCCAGGATGGGATTTTTAATATTTTCTCATTTATTGTGTGGGTCCCCACCCACTGCGATACCACCTTATGACAAGATGAACACTTTCATATTCCATAGAAGCATGCCCCAAGTGTGCCATTTCCCATATATCGCCCCACCCCCAACGTCCTGCTCCAACAACACTTCCCTGCAGTATTTGCTAGAAGAACATTCCCACCACTTTAGTTTTAAACACAGACCTACAAATCCCCTGAGCCTACCTGTTCCTTCCTCCAGTCCTCTCCCCAGTTCCATGAATAGCCCTACCCAAACCCCGCACCAGATTCTAGCTCTGTGAGTCTGCTCAATTTGTCAGTGAGGCCATGGAATATTTGTCCTTTTGTGACTGGCTTGCTTCACTCAACATAAGGTCTCCAAGTTTCATCCATGATGTCCTAAGTGTCGATACTTCATTCCTTCTTATACCTAAATAACATCCCACTGCATGCATCTACCACAATAAGCTTATCCATGCACCTGTTGATGGACACTTGGGTAGCTTCCAACTTTTGTCAATAGTGTATAATGCCTCTATGAACACTGGTGTGCATATACCTGTCTGTGTCCCTGCTTTCAATTCTTCTGGGTATATGCCCAGCAGTGGGATTGCTGGATCATATGGCTGTTATATAGTTAGCTTCCTGAGGAAATGGCAAACCATCCTCCACAATGGCTCCACCATTCTACATGCTCCACTATTCTACATTCTCGCCAGCAGTGGATGAGGGTACCCTTTTCTCCATATTCTCTCCAACACTTGTGGTTCTCTGTTTTTTTTAATAGCTGCTAGTCTAATAAGGTGATATCTCATTGTAATCTTAATTTGCATTTCCCTAATAACCAGTGATGTTGAGGATATTTTCATGTGCTTTTTAGCCATTTGTATTTACTCTTTGGAAAAGTATATATTCAAATTTCTTGCCCATTTTTAAAATGAGTTATTTCTCTTTTTATTTTTGAGATGTAAGATTTCTTTACATATGCTGGACATTAGGCCCTTATTGGATAAATAATTACCAAATAGTTTCTCCCATTGCATAGGCTGCTTTTTCACTTTCCTTTGAAGTACAAAAGTTTTTAATTTTGAGGAGGCCCTACTTATCTATTTTTTCATTCATTGCTCATATTTTGGGTGTAAAGTTTATAAAACCATTTCTTACTACAAGTTCTTGTAGATGTTTCCCTACATTATCTTCTAGAGCTTTATGGTCTTGACTTTTATATTTAGATCTTTTTTTTTTTAAAGATTTATTTATTATTTATTACATATCCCCCCCCCCTTTCTGCTTGCTCTTGCTGTGTGTCCATTCTTCTGTGTTTTTTTTTTTTCTATGTCTGCTTCTTGTCTCCCCCCGTCCCCGTGGCGACGCGCCGAGTCGGCCCTCCAAGGCGGTGGCTCGTTCCGTTCATGGGTGGCTCCATTCTGTTTTCACGGGCGGCTTCGCTCCATGTTTTGCGGGCAGCAGTCCTCCATGTTTTTGCCGGCTGCTGGCTTCTGCAGTTCGCAGGCGGCAGCTCCGCTTTTCACGGGTGACTTTGCCATGCCCGTGGGGGCTCCGCCCTGCCCATGGTGGCTTTTTGCCTTGCCCACGGCGGCTCTGCCCTGCCCACGGTGGCTTGCCTTTCTCAAGGCCGTCTGCCCGCTCGGAGAGGTCCCCGGGAACCGAACCCGGGGCCTCCCATGTGGTACCCCGGCGAGCTCTTTATCCACTGAGCTATCTAGCTGGGCCCTATATTTAGATCTTTGATCCATCTTGAGTTAATTTTTTAATCCTCTCTTATACTTTTGCATATGGATATCCAGTTCTCCCAGCACTATTTGTTGAAGAGGCCATTCTGTCCTATTTGAGCAGGCTTGGTAGCATTGTTGAATATCTGTTGACCATATATGTAAGGAACTATATCAGAACTCTCAATTTGTTTCCATTGGTCATTATGTCTATCCTGTGCCAATATCATGCAGTTTTGACCACTGTAGTTTTATAGTATGCTTTAAAGTGAGTTAGTGTAATTCCTCCAATTTTGTTTTTTCTTTTCCAATATTTTTGGGCTATTCAGGGCCATTGTCCTTCCAAATAAATTTCATAATTGGCTTTTCCAGTTCAATGAAGAATGCCATTTTAATTTTTATTGGGATTGTGTTAAATCTGTGAATCAATTTATGTAGGACAGACATCTTAATGATGTTTAGTCTTCCAATCTATGAACATGGAATATTCATTCTTCCATTTATTTAGATCTTCTTTGATTTCCTTTAACAATGTTGTCTAGTTTTCTGTGTACAAGTCCTTTACATCTTTATTAAGTTTATTTCTAGATACATGATTCTTTTAGTTGCTACTGTAAATGGAATTTTTTTCTTGATTTCTTCCTCAGATTGCTTATTATTGGTTTACAGAAATGTTGCTGATTTTTGTGTATTGATCTTATATGCCGCCACTTTACTGAAATTGTTTATCAGCTTGTATTAGTCAGCCAAAAGGGTGATGATGCAAAACACCAGAAATCTCTTGGCTTTTATAAAGGGTATTTATTTGGGGTAGAAACCCACAGTTACCAGGCCATAAAGCATAAATTACTTCCCTCACCAAGGTCTGTTGCCAAGTGTAGCAAGATGGCTCTAAAATCTGCAAGGGTTCAGGCTTCCTGAGTTCCTCTCTCCCTGGGGCTCATTTCTCTCTGGGCTCAGCTACTCTGCTCTCTCCAGAAGGCCAGCTGTAGACTATCAGGCAAATGGCTCTCTTCCTGGGGCCTCTGCTGTGTCCAATTGAGCCTTCTCTCATTCCTCACATATCTGATTCTCTATGTGTTTACTTCCCAGGCTCCAGGATCAAAAACTCCAAACTCCCTTCTCTGTGGTGCAATTTCTCTGTGAGTCCCTGCCCACCAAGGGGGCAGGGACTCAAAGTCCTACTGACATGACCCAATCAAAGCCTCAATCATAATTTAATCAAGTAAATGTGAAACCTCTGAATCCAAAATAATCTAATATGCCCAGAGGAACAAACCAGTTTACAAACATAATCCAGTATCTATTTTTGGAATTCATAACCAATACCAAACTGCTACACAGCTCTAGAAGCTTTGTTGCAGATTTGCAGGGTTTTCTATGTATAAGACCGTGTCATCTGCAAATAGTGAATTTTTTACTTCTTCCTTTCCAATTTGGATGCCTTTTATTTCTTTATCTTGCCTAAGTGTTCAAGCAAGGACTTCTAACACAAGGTTAAATAAGAGTGATGACAGGGGGCATCCTTGTCTTGTTCCAGATTTTAGAATGAAACCCTCTAGCAATTTCACCATTGAATATGATGCTAGCTGAGGGTTTTTCATATATACCCTTTATCATGTTGAGGAAGTTCCCTTCTATTCCTATCTTTTGAAGTGTTTTTATCAAGAAAGAATGCTATATTTGTCAAATGCTTTTTCTGCATCAATAGAGATGATCATGAGATTTTTTCTTTTGATATGCTAATGTAGCATATTACATTGATTGATTTTCTTATGTTGAACCATCCTTGCATACCAGGAATGAAACTCACTCAGATGTATAATTTGTTGGTTGGGTTGTTGAATATGATTAGCAAGTGTTTGGTTGAGGATTTTAGCATCCAGTTTCATTAGAGAAAATGATCTGTAGTTTTCTTTTCTTGTGGTATCTTTATGTGGCTTTGATATTAGAATGATGTTGGCATCATGGAATGAGCCAGGCAATGTTCCCTCCACTTCTATTTTTTGAAAGATTTTAAGCAAGATTGGTGTTAGTTCTTTCCAAAATGATTGGTAGAATTCACCTGTGAAGCCATCTGGTTCTGAGCTTTTCTTAGTTGGGAGGTTTTTTTTGTTTTTGTTTGCTTGTTTGTTTGTTTTTTAAAAAATTTATTGAAGTATATCACTCATCCATAAACAATAAGTATATAGTAATCGTTGTGAACTTACAAAACAGACATATGTAACATCATACAGGCCTCTCATAACTCAGCCCATCACCAATACCTTGATTGTTAAACATTTTTAACTAATGATGAAAAATCATTCTCAAAATATTACTAATAACCAAAGTATCTTACATTTGGTATATTTTCCCCCCCAACTTACCTTATCATTATTTTTATATCATTTATACACGAACATACATAAACAATAAGTATATAGTAAAAGTTGTGAACTAACAAAGAAAACATGCATAACATCATACTTTGGTCCCATATACTAACCCACCACCAACATCTTGCATTGTTGTGAAACATTTGTTACAAATTATGAAAGAATATCGTCAAGATTTTACTACTAACTATATCTTACACTTGGTGTATTTTCCCCCAACACACTCTATTATTATTTTTTAAAATATACTTTTATTACAGAAGTTGTGAACTTACAAAACAATCATGCATATGTGCAGAATTCCTATACAAAACCCCTCTATCAACACTCCACACCATGGTGGAACATTTGTTACAGGTTATGAGATAATATCATCATACTATTACACTATCCATGGTCCATGGATTACATTGAATCTGTATATCAATTTGGGTAGAATTGACATCTTAATGATATTTAGTCTTACAATCCATGAGTATGGAATGTTCTTACAATTATTTAGGTCTTTTTTGGTTTCTCTTAACAATGCATTGTAGTTTTCTGAATACCATGCTTTGCATCATTGGTTAAGTTTATTCCTAAATATTTGATTCTTTTAGTTGCTATTGTAAATGGAATTTTTTCCTGACTTCTTCCTCAGATTGCACATTTCAGCCACTCTTTTCAGATTTTAGTTACTTTTACTGACATAATCTTCATTTCCAGACTCTTTTCCAAGCCTCTCTCTTCTGTCTTTTCTTTTTCAGACTGTATCACATCCTTTACTATTTCCTGCAAAGCTGGTCTCTTGATTACAAACTCTCTCTCAGTTTCTGTTTATCTGTGAATGTTCTAAACTTGCCCTCATTTTTGAAAGACATTCTTGCCAGATATAAAATTCTTGGCTGGAAGTTTTTCTCTTGCAGTATCTTAAATATATCATACCACTGTCTTCTTGCCTCCATGGTTTCTGATGAGAAATTGGCACCTAATCTTACTGGGTATCCCTTATATGTTATGCATTGCTCTTCTCTGGCTGCACTCAGAATTCTCTTTGTCTTTGGCATTTGACATTCTGATTAGTATGTCTCCTGGAGATGGTCTATTTGGGTTTATTCAGATGGGACTACATTGTGCTTCTTGGACACAGAAATCTATGTCCTTCAATATGGTTGGGAAATTTTTAATGATTATTTCTTCAAATATTCATTCTGCCCCTTTTCCCTTCTCTTCTCCTTCTGGGACACCCATGACACATATGTTTGCATATTTCTTGCTGTAGTTTAGTTCCCTGAGACCTTGTTCAATTTTTCCATCCTTTTCTTCATCTGTAATTTTGTATGTTTGCTTTCAGGGACCATTTCTTCAAGCTCACCAATCCTTACTTCTGCATCTTCAAATCTACTGTTACATGATTCCAGCAATAAATGAAAAATAAATTTCATTTATTGCAACTTTTATTTCCATAAGATCTGCTAGTTTTCTATGTATGCTTTCAAATTCTTCTTTGTGCTCATCCAATGTGTTCTTAATATCCTTAATGTCTTTAACCATCTCATTGAATTTATTAAGGAGATTTGTTTGAACATCTATGATTAGTTGTCTCAACTCTTTTATGTTATCTGGAGGCTATATTTTTCCTTTAACTGAGCCATATCTTCCTGTTTCTTGGTATGGGTTGTAATTTTTTGTTGGTGTCTTGGCATCTGACTTACTAGATGTATTTATTCTGCATGAAGTTTCTCTCTTTAGTTTAGGGCTTTCTTGCCCTTTATCCCTTGCTGGTTGTGTAGTAGGAGCCAAGGATGGAGTTGGTGCTGTAACCTGTGGAGGCTCAAGCTGCCCACATTGCCCCGGGGACTGATTAAGATTCTCCCGCCTTTCTCCTTTTCCAGGCATAGGGACATAGCCACAGCCATGTGTAATAATCCAAGTCATGCAGGCCTAGACTGTAGTTGCCCAGAGAGACTGATGAAGCTCCATGTCCCTTCCTCCCCTGACTAGGGCAGGGATGGAGCTAAAGGTTTGGGCAGCAATCTATGCTGTGTGGATCCAAAATGACCATAGTTGCACCAGTAGACTTCTGATTATTCAGTCTGTGCCATCTGAATGTACCCGCAGTTATCCAGAGAGGCTGGTGCAGGGCCCGCCAGCTTCTTCCCTGCAAGAGGTGGGGCTAAAGCCTAAGCTAGGGCTGCAGTCCAATCTGGGTGAAAGAAACTGGTCCCTACCATCAGTGTGGTTTTCAGTCAGCCCCTTTTCCCCTCATGCTGGGGGCAGAGTCAAAATGGTGGCTACCAACCTCTTTCTGACTTGGGCAGGTTCAAACTTTAGCTATTCTTAGTGTTATCCTTTAGGCAGAAAATTTACTAAGCAGTAGCTGAAGTCAGTGGCCAACAGTCCCTTCCACCCCTGTTTTTGGGAACTGGAGCTTCCAACTCCAGCCACAGAATAGTTCCTGAGATGGCTTGCACCACCAGAGTAGGATGATCACCAGCCTTCATGGCATGGCCTTTATTTTCCCAGAGAGGCTGGCACAGGTCCTCCCAGCTTCCTCCTTGCTGGAGATGGGGCTTGGGCTTAGGTTAGAGCTGCAATCCAATCTGGATGGAAAGAAGCTGGTCCCTACCATCACTGTGATTTTCACTCAGCACCACTTCCCCTCATGCCAGGGGTAGAGTTAAAATGGCAGCTACCGGCCTCTTTCTAACTTGGACAGGCTCAAACTTTACCTGTTCTTAGGATTATACTTTAGCCTGTCGAATTTACTAATCAGTAGCTGAAGTTGGGGCCCAACAATCTCTTCCTCCCCTGTTTTTGGGAAGTGGAGCTTCCAATTCCAGCCTCGGAATAGCTCCCAAGGTGGCTTGTGCTGCCAGTGGAGGATGCATACTAGCCTCCATGGCGTGGAGTGCTCTACTCACGAATATTCTCTGCAGCTGGGCAGTCTCCTCCTTCTATTCTTTCAAGGATGTTGCAGGATGCTCTACTGGTCTCCTTGAGCCCCTAACCAGGTGCTTTAGATAGCTCTGGGTGATTACTAACTGCCCTGTACCATGAGCTGATTCTAGGAGCTCCTTACTCTGCTGCCATCGTGCTGGTTGTCCTCAGTTGGGAGGTTTTTGATGACTAATTCAATCTCTTTACCTGTGATTGGTCTGTTGAATCCACCAATTTCTTCTTTCTTCAATGTGTATTTCTAGAAATTTGTCCATTTCATCTAAGTTATCCATCTTGTTGGCACATAAATTTTCCAAGTATCCTCTTATGCTACTCTTTATTTCTGTGGGATCAGTGCTGATATCCCTCCCTCATTTTTTATTTTACATATTAATATCTCTCCTTTTTCCTTTGCTAGTCTAGCTAAGGGTTTGTCAATGTTATCAATCTTCTCAAAGAACCATCTTTTGTTTTTGTTAATTTTTCCTAGTGTTATTTTATTCTCATTTTCATTTAGTTCTGCTCTAATCTTTGTTATTTCCTTCTTTGCTTGCTTTGGGATTACTTTGTTGTTCTTTTTCTAGTTCCTCCAGGTGTGCAGTTAGGTCTTTGATTTTAGCTTTCTTCTTTTTAAATATAGGCATTTATAGCTATAAGTTTCCCTCTCAGCACTGCTTTTGCTGCATCCCATCAGTTTTGATATGTTGTGTTCTCATTTTCATTCATTTCAAGGTAGTTACTGATTTCTTTTGCAATTTCCTCCTTGACCCACTAATTGTCTAAGATTGTATTATTTAACTTCCATATTTTTGTGCTATTCTGGTTCTTTGCCCCTTATTAATTGCCAGCATCATTCCGCTTTGGTCAGAGAAATTACTTCGTATAATGTAATCTTTCTGAATTTGTTGAGAGTTCTTTTGTGACCTATCATGTGGTCTATTCTGGAGAATGATCCATGTGTACTCAAGAAGAATGTGTATCCTGCTGTATTTGGGTGTAATGTTCTGTATATGTATATTAGGTCTATATCCTCAAACTTATTATTCCAGGCCTCAGTTTTCTTTGTTGACCCTCTGTCAAGATGTTCAGTCTAATGGTGATAATGGCATATTAAAGTCCCCCACTATCATTGTAGAGGCATCTTTACTCCACTTAATTTTTGCAATGTTTGCCTCATGTATTTTAGGACACCCTGGTTAGGTGCATAAATGTTTATGATTGTTCTTTCTTCTTGATAGATTACCCCTTTTATTAATATATAGTGTCCTTCTCTGTCTCTTACAATATTTCGCATTTAAAGTCTCTTTTAGGGGCTGGCCACATAGCCCAGGGGATAGGGTGCCAGTATACCACATGGGAGGCCCCGGGTTTGGTTCCCGGGGGCCTCTCCTAGCAGGCAGACTGCCTTGAGAAGGGCAAGCCACCATGGGCGGGCCAGAGCCACCATGGGCAGGGCAAAAAGCTGCCACGGACAGGCCAAAGCCACCATGGGCAGGGCAAGGTCACCCGCGAATGGAGCACAGCCAGTGACCCATGAACTGAAGCAGAGCCGGCTGTGAATGGAAAGCAGAAGCTGCCCACAAGTGGGGAAAGCCGCGCCTGCGCGGTGACCGGTCTCGGCGCATCGCCACAGCGGGGGGGGAGGGGAGATATGTAATAAAATAAATAAATTTTAAAAAAATAAAAATAAAAATAAAAATAAAAATAAATAAAGTCTCTTTTATCTGATATTAGTATAGCTACTCCTACCCTTTTATTGTTATTGTATGCATGTAAAATCATTTTCTAACCAGTCACTTGCAACCTCCTTGCACCCCTGGATCTAAGGTAAGTTTTTTGTAGACAACATATACATGGGTTATATTTCCTTATCCTTTTTGCCAATCTTTGTCTTTTGATTGGAGAGTTTACTCCATTAACATTCAATGTTATTTCTCTCAAAGCAGTACTTACATTAGCCATTTTCTCTTTAGCTTTATATGTGTCATATTTTGTTTTTGTTTCTCCTTTTATCTTTTTAGTTATTCTTACTAAAAATCTTCCTTTCTACACTCTCATCCAACCCTCTCTCTCCTGGTTTTTCCTTTCAACTCTCTTTGGTATTTCTTGAAGGGCAAATTTCTTGTTAACAAATTCTTAATTTCTGTTTATCTGTGAATATTTTGAACTCTTCCTCAATTTTGAATGCCAGCTTTGCTGGATACAGAATTCTTGGCTGGCAGTTTTTTTTCTTTCAATATGTTAATTATATCATACCATTGGCTTCTTGCTGCCACAGTTTCAGATGAGAAATCAGTGTTTAATCTTATCGAGCTTCCCTTTTATGTGATGAAACTCTTTTCTCTTGCTGCTTTCAGTACTCTCTCTATCTTGAGCATTTGACAATTTGATAAGTATATGTCTCCAGGTAGGCCTGTTAAGATGTATACTGCTTGGATTGTGCTGCACTTCCTGGATATGTATGTCCATGTCCCTCAAACGAGTTGGGGAGTTTTCAGCCATTATTACCTCCAACACTCCTTCTGGTCCCTTGCCCTTCACTTTTCCCCCTGGGATGCTTATAAGGCATATGTTTGTGTGGTTTGTGTTGTCATTAAATTCTCTGAATCCCTGATGATTTTTTTCCTATCATTTTGTCTATATGTTCTATCTGTGTGATTTCAGATGTACTATCTACGATATCAATAGTTCTTTCCTCTGCCTGTTCAAATCTGCTGTTATGTACTTCCAATGGTTTTTTTTTATTTCTTGCATTGTGCCATTCATCACCATCAGATCTGTTATCTTTTTATGTATGTTTATGATTTCTTCTGTATGTTACCCCAGTGTCTTCTTAATAACCTTTATCTCTTCCTTCACTTCATTAAGTTGATTCATAATATTTGGACATCTCTGATCAATTGTTCCACATTCTGCATCTCCTCCTGTTTTTTAGTTTTTTCATTAGACTGGGCCATGACTTCCTGTTTCTTAGTATGGCTTGTAAGTTTTTGCTTGTGTCTAGGCACCTGCTTATCTTGATGGGTTATTCAGATAGTTAGCTTCACTTTCTCCTTTATGATTTTATTTTGTTTTGTTTGTGTTAAGGTTCCTCTTTGACACTTGGTTCCACTTATTCAATTTTCTTTTAGTTGTCTGTGTTACCTTGAAAAAATATCAAAAATATTAAGATCAAAGAAAAGGAAAGAGAAGAAGAGAAAAAGAATATTAGTAACAATATTTTAAATTGTTTCTGATATTTAAAATCATAAGAATATAAAAGAGTAAGAATAAAAAAAGGTGGAAGAAAAAATGAAACAAGAATAAAATAAAAGACCAGAAAGATGAGAAAAGAAGAAAAAACATGAAGTCAAACATTCATTTTTTCTTTCAAAGGTGGAATGAAAGAAAAGCAATGGAAGAGTGGTAAATGAAAGGAAGAAAAGAAATAAAGAAACAAAGGATAAAAAAGGAGGAAAAGAAAACAAGGAAAAGAAAGAGGAAAAATAACACACAAAAAAACCCTGACAAACAAAAAACAATCCAGGAAAAACAGGCTTCCCTCTTGGGCCCCTAGGAAACATCTCAGGCTGCCAGTGCTCATCAATAAATTATGCTGTAGCCCACCCATAACAGGTAAGGTACCCAGTTTTAGAGAATAAAATGAAGAATAAAAAATAAATAAATAAAAATAATAACAGGGCCCGGCTAGATAGCTCAGTGGATAAAGAGCTCGCCGGTGTACCACATGGGAGGCCCCGGGCCCGGGTTCGGTTCCCGGGGACCTCTCCGAGCGGGCAGACGGCCTTGAGAAAGGCAAGCCGCCGTGGGCGGGGCAGAGCCGCCGTGGGCAAGGCAAAAAAAGCCGCCACGGGCAGGGCTGAGTCCCCACGGGCATGGCAAGGTCACCCGTGAAAAGCGGAGCTGCTGCCCGCGAAGGCGGAAGCCGGCAGCCCGCAAAAACATGGAGGACTGCTGCCCGTAAAACATGGAGCAGAGCCCCCCGTGGAAACGGAATGGAGCCACCCT
>PVKH010011204.1:0-17868 GCA_004027955.1 Chaetophractus vellerosus
AAGGAATAAGAAACATATATCACACGAGAAACAAGGGGCACAAAGAAGTAATTAGTTGTATTATTATAATAAAAGAATAAACATATATACACGTTTCTGAATAAATTAATATACACATACACAATGGAAACCCATTGCAATCCAGGGTATTGCTCAGTAGTTATGACACCAGTTAAGATGATGAAGTGGACTATGATCAGTGAGAAAACCCCCATGATCTGAATCTTCCCATTTTCAACATCCCTGACATCTTTCCTTCTCTATGTTCTGTGCACTTACAAGTGATCTGGAAATACTTTGATATCTGCATATGCTGAAAGGGAACAAACAGTTTGTAGAGAAAGTCCTTTGTTTTTCTTGTTTTAATTATATAAAGTAGAAAAATATATCTGAGACATCTGGGGTTATTGGCCTATGAACTTCTTCTGGCTAGTAATTACAGCAAGGAATGACTACTCGTGTAAGGGATATAACATTGATATATTCCTGAGAATTCAGTAGGACAAAGCTGGTGCTTTCCTACTGAAATCAAAAGTCTTAGTAATTCCTCCATTCTACAGCCTTCTGCTTTTGGGCTACAGATACGCTCTAGATTACTCATCATCATCTATTGGAACCATTTTAAGATACTAAAATTCCAGGATTTACAAATACATACTTACGAGGTTTTTCAACTGATGGTTAGAAGGAAGGAAAACTTTTATTTTGGGGAGGCTTCTCTTTTTTTTTTCCCTATTAGACAAAAAAAAAAAAAAATGGGATGCTGAAGATAAAACCTTTGGTTTAACTCTGTGAAATTATGATTGCATTAATTCTGTGAAATATTAATAATACCTCATTTGAAAAGGAAAAATAATCAGAAAGGAAATGAGGTTATAGTTAGAGTATCAGGAAAAGGTGGAATGCAACATTTCGTGGGACGTTTCTCCAGAGACACATTAGCACACTGGCTATGTGGTTATACTGCTCCCCTTATATGGCTCACTCCAAGTTTGATGGAAAGAGTGTAATCAATGTTCCTTTTAGAATTTTAGTACCAACGTTTTCCTGTCTTTAAAAATAAATATAAATTCAATTCCCTAGAAAAATATGAAAATTCTGGATTTAGGCCCAGGATTTTACTGACAACTAGATTTCCACCCCAACAATATACTAGGGGATTACACCTGGTGGGCTGTGGATATAAACGACTTAACTTCCTTCACTCATTTAGGGGTTATAACCAAAAAAGTAAGTGAGTTACAAATGAAGTTAAACTCATGCCAACTGAGGTGTCATCTGGCAATGAATGGAGTGTGGCCAGTTCTTCATTTCAAACTTTTTTCTAAAACTTTTTTTCAAATAAAATGGGAATTGGGTCTTTAGAGAGTTTCTGTTGTATCCCAAAAGTTAGGTGGGTCCAAAAATGTAGTCCAAAATTAGGTCAAGATGGAGCCCAGGCACCATCCCCAGTTCTCCAGCATGCCAGCATGGTCTGGAATAAAGTTGTAGATCCATGTGGGTCATATCTGTGCTTATGGTGAAGGAAGAAGTCTTTTCTCCAAATGGAAAAAGCCATTTGTTATTTTCTTGGTAAAGAGCAAAAAACTTTAGAATGAACAGCAGTAGCTCTGCTCTGGAAAGTCTGTTGAGAGTGACACCTGGCTCAGTAATGGGGAAAACAATCTGGGGAGAATGGAAATGTCAGAGCATGCAGCATCTTTTTGGCAGACTGCCCTTTTCATCAATGGAGCTTCCTTTTCCTCCTTGTTTGACTCCTGGCCATGGCAACCACCTTGTGTCCCATTATCCCTAAATAAATGATAGTGCATGGCAAATTCTCAATGGAATTGCCTCTTCCAAGAGGAAACGTGCCAGCCTTAATTCTTTGTGTTCTTTACTATGACCTTTGGTACATAAGTGGGGGTGATCAAAAAGAGGAAGCCTTAGAGATTTGAGGCCTTATCATATAAAATTGTGCCTGTTCTTGAAACAGGATGCACTTTGCTCTTCCTGTTATTTCCAGCTATACTGGGATCATGCCCATTTACCTCTCCCTCAATCTGGACCCTTTTGACTTTTTACATGCCACATAATTTTATATCTTCCCTAATGATCTCTTACTTTTTATTTCTTTTAACTCAAAAAACCTTTAAAAACATCTCATTCCAGATGTATACCCTTCTTCCTAGCTTTGTTGAATTTGTTTTTCTACTGAAGTTCCGATGCCTTTCAAAATACTACCTATACTAGCAGTTAACTTTCATTTGACTATTCTGGCTTCGCCAAACCCAAAGGTAGTAAATTCTGGTTTGTTTTAGAAATTCAACACTCTGACATTAATTTGCAACATGTGATGGTGCATGCACTCTTTAAAAAGTAGCAAATATTCATTTATGTGGACATCACCTGAGCCACTCAAACACATTGGCTATGTATGAAAAATATGATGACCCCCCTAGAAGGGCATATTCCATGGTGTCTATTTTTCAGTAGTAAGTTGACTGATCCATTCTACAGAGTCCAATCCTCCTCATGACCAGAACTCACAGCTACAAAAGGCTCACTAGGTTGCAACATTCCGGTCCTGGGCAGTTAAAGCTATTGGTATTTTTATTAACAGCTAATTGACCCATGGGGAGGTAATGATTACAATTACCACTGCCTGAAAGCTCACTGTATGCAAGGCACCTGGACAGGGGCTGCACATATACCACCTCCTTTAAATTCCCACAACTGTAGGGAGGTGGATTCTCTTGTGCCATTAAAGAGGTGAGAAAACCGAGATTCAGCAAAGTTAAGGCATTCAGGTAGGGACAAAGAGGGAAGTGGGGCTTTCAGATTCTAGAGCCCACTGTCTTTTCATTGGAATCAGTAACGGAGAGCTTAGTCACCTATGCTCACTGGTTGTAAACACAGACATATTTGAAAATCTTTCAGAATTGAAGGAAGGAAAATAGAAACTAAGAAGAAATCCTCCTAGACTCACAGTGGGCAACTTTAAAAATGATCACATTAACCATCCCTAAGTAATGATATACTGGTGTACTTAAGAGAGGGCAGGATAAGCTAGATCCCAGGGTGGCTGATGGTCTCATGGTCAGGTGCTTCTAACAAAGGTCCCTTAAAGAGCAGTCACTGAAGGAGAAAGTCCTTGGAATCGCCTGTCAGGACGTGCTTCGATGCTGCATGGAGGTCAGTGCAGCCTGGAGCACCGTGATGAGTGCCACCAGAGTTACCATCATACTTTGGATATTTTGTACATTTAAATTGCACAGTTATAACTTACAAACTGTCCAGATCATTTTTGTCATTCTTTGCTATTAAGAGTAGTGAATCCTCTGAGGGGATGTCATATTAGATCATATTTCCTGTTCTGAAAACCTATAGGTTTCTCAGGAAATGCAAGTAACACAGGAGACACTAGCATATGTAGAAAGAAAAATGTTTTCTCGTGAGCCTTTGTGACCTTTCCAGAAGCTTCCATGGTCAGTTTAAGATACCATTCTTTTTCCATGTACTGAAGGAAGTTAAGTGTATATATGATGACATGAAAAATTTATGTTGTTGATCTGTTTTCCAGACTGTAGAAAACTGAGAAATGACTTTTCCTTTAAATAAAAGTTGAAACCCTTTGGGAAGGTAATAGAACTCAGGACATTTAGAGAAATGGCTGTTTCCAAGTCGAGTCTTTTTGTTTTCCAAATAAGTTGTTAGGGAAAACGTTTTTCTTCCCATCAAACTTTTGCTTTTCCTTCTCTAAAATAGATTAATCATTGCTGTGTAGAGTTAGTTTTCTGCCTGCTTATTAAAATGTGGAAAAAATGAACAGCAGCTTCAAACCTTCATGAGTAAATTGTGATTTTGTGCCTTTTATTAGCCAGTATTTCAAACTCCACATTGTCACATTGTGGGAGCTCACTCCTTTACTTCTAAGTCATTCGCTTTTTAAGAATTTGCTAATGGGTTATGCAGACCATGTCTTTATGAACTGGCAGTATAATTCCAAAGGACAAAACTTTCAAACATTATTCAACTCTATGAAACTGTTTCACCAACCAATCTGATGGGCTTATGGAGATCACTCATTTTGGGACCCCATCATACAAAGAGAGTTGGCCATCTTTTCCTGCTTAAAAAAAGATCAAATATGTTCTGTTTTTTATTCTTGAAAATCAATATAGCACCATTAGAAATCAAACAACCTGGTGCAGTCTTCAGAATAACTCTTTGGAGCATGAAAGGCAGGCAGACTTGGCAGAACCGGGTGTGAATATTGATTGTGTGACTTTGGGCAAGTCATTTAACTTAGAATTCTGAGTCTCTGTTTTATTATATTTGGGGTGGGTAGCTGTAAATCAGTGGTGCTGGAAGTGTGGTTCCCAGGCCTGTGCCATCATCAGCATCACCTGGGGACTTGTTAGAGCTGCAAACTCTCAGGCTCCACCCCAGACCCACTAAACCACAAACTTGGGGGTGGGGTGGGGGTGGGGTGGGCCTAGCAGTCCGCTTATTAACAAGCCCTCTAGGAGATTCTGATGCCTGCTCAAGTTTGAGAACCATTGCTGTAAAGATTAGTAATAAGCTGAACAAAGGGCTTTCTTGCCACGTTGGAGAAACTCAGGAAATGGCAGCTATTCTCCTTCTGTCATTATCCTCATTTTACAGAAGAAGAAACGGAAGCAAAGAGCAAGGCAGTGGCAAAGCTGGAATAGCAGAGTGGCGGAGGCAGCCCACCTCTCCGCTCTTGCATTTTCTCTTTCCAGGGAAGTCATATAAATCCTGATTATAAGCACAGAAGCTGTCCTGTGAAGGATGCTGCCCAGTTCTGGCAGGGGTAAGGTGTTCAAGTTTAAGGTGGAGAACAGGGCTCTTCTGGACATAAAATATTCATATTGACTGGCCTTCCAGCTTTGTGGTGAGTTGAGGTGGCTATATTCTGTCAACAAACATTGATCGATCTCCAACTATTTTCACAGGCAGATGCTGAGACCAGGCAATGAATAAGAAATGGTCTTTCTCCTAAGGAAAACTATTTTACAACTCCAAAATCACAAATTATGATCTGCTTAGAATCATACAGTTTTGGAAGTAGAATTAGTTTTAGGTATGATCCATTTCAGTTTTCAAACTGTACTTTGCAAAGAGCTAGGTGCACATTAGAATCACCTGGGTTGGGGGGTGGAGCGGACTTTTAAAAATACTCATGGGGTCACCCAACCCAGACACTCTGATTTGACTGGTCTAGAATTTAATTGGTTAAAAGCTTGTTAGGCAGTTTGCCATTGAAACACAGGACACCCAGTTAAATTTCAATTTCTGATAAACAATGTATAGTTTAAACACAAGAAACATACTAATTATATTGCATAAACATATATAAATATACAAATCATTGGGAAATATATGAAAAAATCATTTCCTGATTATTGGGAATTACATTTAACTGGGCATCCTGTATTTTTATTTGCTAAATCTGGTGACCCAATCGGAGGATTCTAAAGTTGACCCAGGGCTGAGAACTGCTGTTGTAAGGTTTCCACTGAAAACCTACAGGTGCCACCAGAGTGGCCTCCAGGTCAAGGGCAGGGTGTCATCTATGCCCACCACACCGGTATTTTAATCTGTTTCCCATATTGGTTCTCTTTGAAATATTTTGCATGAAAAAAAGCACTTTTTTTTTAAGGCTTAAAAAGGTTTTCGAACCCCAGAGCTGCTCTAATCTCTTTTTCAGATGAGAAAACTTAAGACCTAGATGAGATGATCCTTAGCCAAGCTCTCAGAGCTAATTAATGACAAAACCAAAAACCAGGTCCTTTCTCTTTCCATTCCATCAGCTGCTGCTGCTGCAAGGACCCTTTTCTTTTTTTGAGCTAGAGTTTAGGAATAGGAAGTGCTATGCTCCTGTATCTAAAAGTACTGGATATTTTACAGGGCCCTAAAGATGTGTCATGACCTGTGTCAGGTGTCATAGTACAGAATTAAGACATGATTTTAGTTCTTTCAAAGTGATTTTACTTGATACAGGGAGAGAAACACACAAATCATATTGCTGTCTCTAGAAAAAAAATACCACTCATTTCTATGATTTGTTCCCTCTAAGATTTGACTATTCAAAGCACAGATCTTTGCTCTCAATGATAAAAATAGTGAGGTTAGAGGACAGTAATGGTTTTCTCAGAGGCAAATGAAAGGAACCTGGAATCTAACCTAAATTTTCATTTTGAAAGTTAAAGGAATGAAGAATATATGATGACAAATGACACGGGGATGACTGTACTTTGTGCTGTGGTGTGATTCACAATGGCTACATTGGTCAGGCGTTTTGACAAATGGCCTCAAATGCTCTCCAATTACGTGAACCGCATAGTAAATTTAAAAGTTGCAGGGGGTAAAAGAGTATGTCTTTCCATTTGGGGGAATAAGTTTACTCCCCTCCAGACCAGGGTGGGTAATCATTAGCAGTATTTCAGGGCCTTCCCAAAAATGAAATACAGATGGGCATGGGGTGGAGTGGAGGTAACGCATCTCCAAGGACCTTCCAGCCAGCATTAATTTGGCAGTGTTTGTCACGGGCAATATTTAAGGACAGCTGCTCCCTGGCTCAGCTCCCGGATGCCAAGGACCCAGAAAATACAGGAAATTCCATCCTCCTCCTCCCCCTCCCCACACAATGGGGAGCCATTTTAGGAGATCAGTTGCCCTCAGGAAGAGATGGCTGCAAGATTTACAAGTTATAAACAGGTCAACCTAGAGGGGCTAGTGAGCTCAGAGATACAATTATCTTCCCCCAAGGGAATCCAAACAGTCCTCAAGGCTCACACAACTTAGGGAAATTGTAGTCTCTTTACACCATTTTCAGAACACTACTGATTTCCAGGTCTCGGCATTTACTGTTTTTTGTCATCCCCTCTCCCTTCCCACCCCGCCATTATCATCAAAGGTAGAGTCTCCTCTAAGCCTTTAAGTTTCATTCCGCAGGTTACCTTTTGGCTGTGATTCCCAAGACTGCCCATTACTTCATTCCAGGATCGCTGTGGGTGTAGGAACCCCAGTGTGAGACTCTAGGTTACAGAGTGATTTTTAGGATATATAATCTGCATTTGTTACCCTTTGAGGATAAAAAGGTGTTTACTGGCACCAGCTTGCTTACAAAGTTGTGAGAAATTTTTAAGTAATTGACATTTACAAACTTCTATATCCAAATCAACACTTTAATATAGTCACTTTGGGATGTATAAATCTATCCTAAAATATTGATTTTGGAAATTCTTATTTTGAAGTTGTTTTAAGAATCAGTTTATCACCCTCATTAGTCATAGTCACATTCTGACTTTGACTAAAAACACTATTATTGCCTGGATTCACCTGACTTGTTTCTGAATGGCATTGGGCTAATTCCAAAAGCCAAATTCTCCCTTATTGGATGAACATCTGCTCCCCCCTTAAGGGAACATGGATGCCACACTCAACAATGGACTGGATTTTCCTCCTCAGTCAATTGAGGTGGCTGGATGTGACTGATTGAAAATGATTCATTCATTCATTCATTCATTCATTCAACAAACATTTATTGAGCCCTTATTTTCTGTAAACGTTGTGCTAGGTTTTAGGGATACCAAGATAAATAAAACATGAGGAAATAAGCTATAGGCTTAAGATCCTTTCCAGTTATAAAATTCTATGTTTATATATTTAAAAAATAATTCATATTCCTTGAGTCCCTACTGATAATTTGAGTAAATGCAGCACTGCTGATATAAATGTGTAACCCCTTCGCACTCATTCTGATACATTGTTTAAAAATACTACATTATTTAAAGTCACTCCTTATTCATAAGTGGTCACATCTGTGACAAAGTTCACTGCCACACAATATCTAATATCTTAGTCTTCCTTTTTAATATTTGGACCTGCTAAGGCTTAGTTGGGCACCTGATCTCCCAGCCATAGACCACTTTTCCCAACTGCCCTTGCATCTAGGTATGGCCATGTGACTAAGTTCTGACCAATGAGACATGCGGGAAGTGATGTGTGTGTCTTCCCAGGCATATCCATAAAATGAAGTGCTTTGCCCTCTGTTTCCTCTCTCCCCCTTCCTGGAAGCTGAAATGTGGGAGCAGTGGTGAGTCAGGTTTGGTTACAAGGATGAGAATAACAGGCCAGCAGATACTGAAGCATCCAGCAAATGGGGAATGAGTACCTGGAGGACCTTATGGAACAATGACAGCCAGGAATCATCTTCCTACCCCTGGACTGCTAGTAAGCAGGGAAGAGTTTTCAGTCTTGCTTGAGCCATTGTGTTTTGCGAATAATCAAAAGCTAGCTCACACACCAACTGATACATTAGGACAGACTCTTTTCAAGTCACCTGTCTTTCCACTTTTTGAACACTTGGAAGAAAAGAGATAGACCCTTTTGTTCCCCACTACCCTGTGCTGGGTGATCCAGATACAGCCTCTGCCTGCTTTCCCAAGAACTTTTCCACTAGGGGTGGTAAGACCACCCCCTTTTGGTTTCTACATCTCCTTTGGGAGCTCTGCATGCTCCTAGCCTGGCCACCCCTCCACTGGCTTCCACACTACCATTCGCAAGAGGCAGGTGGGAAGCTTAATGCAACACACACTTCAGATAAAAATGCCTCCTCTTGAACTCCACATCATCACTGGTGGAACTGCAGGGGTCCCCCCAAATCTGCACGCTTCGGGAAGTACCCCTCTCTCCTGGCCACCCTCCTACACCCATAGTCTTGCCACTAGTATCTTTCTACAGATGCCAGGATTAACCTCATTAAGCCCTTTAGGAGTGTTTACATCAGTAAGCACAGGAAACAACCTCCGGGTCATTCTGGATTCCCTGGACTCTCTTGGTTCTGTAAAACCCCTCCCCAGCCCCTGAAATCCTAACCCTGTGAATTTGAAGTTCAAGGTCAGTTAACAAAAAAAAATTTTCTTTATACTCATTCTTTTCACCTTCTAGTTCTAAGTGAAATCTGATTGTCCTCTGGGTAAATGGTTTCCCCTGGAGCCTTCTCAAGCAGTTGCTGTTTTCTCTCCTTTGTATCACTGGGCCTGAAGGTGGGATAGTTGTCCTCCTTTCCATTCTTGTTGCTTCCTCCCAAACTGAGCCAGATTTGAATTTCAAGTCATCTGACAACGCCTTAACAATATGCCTCCATGCTATCTATCATCATCCACAGACCTCCTGGCCTATGGTGGGCCTCCTGGCCCACCTTATTTCTGGAAGATTTTAGCTTGTTGTTTACTATCACACTCTTTCAACACACTCTAGTTGCAATCTTGAGAGTTCTATAGCAATGCAGATGATCCTTTGAATACCCTGGTTATAATCCCCTCTCTTTCAAGGATCTTGTCCTTCACCCACTTCTAACCACCACCAATTTCAACTCCTCCTTAACCTCAATTTCAGACTTCTCACTCTCCAAAGAGCACCTCCTGGTCTACTGGCCTACTCCCGCTAATACAACAATCCTTTGATTGGAACCTGCAATCCATGGATCCTACCTTCTTATGGTTCCTCACATCTCTCATGTCCACATTTCCATTCCTATCCAGCTGAAGAGTCCAGAGTTCATTACTGTAATCAATTCCTTGCAAACACACTCAACTCTTCCCCCTCTCTCATTTTTATTGTACCACTTGATAAAAACCCAAACTTGGTAAATCCAACATTCTACCTAATTTTCACTCATGCTTCTAAACATAGGTGTAGATAAACACACAGCCATGCTCATTGGTCTCATTTAATTCATAATTATTAGCTTCAAGTTGCGATCTTGCTAAATGTCTGTAGTCCATTCTTTTTCCCTTTCTCTGAGACTGTTTCACACTTTCTCCTCTCTCCTCAAAATTCCATTACCTCTTTACCTAAACTTACTTTCAGCTGAAGAGCTTGCTTTTTATTACGCTGAGAAGCAATCGAAGAGAATTTTGACAAGGTCCCGTGCGTAACTAACACCACCTGTCCATAAATTTTCCTACTTTTGATTTTCCTATCTAACGATATCCTTTCCACTTATACACTTAGATCTTCCCTTTCTCTTACATCATCAATTTCTTTCTCCCTGTCTACTTATTTCCATTAGCAGTCAATGTGCTATAATTTCTACCACCTTTACAAAAACCCTTTCCAATAACCCCATATTTCTGCACCCTTTTGTAGCAAAAATCCTTGAAAGATTTATAAATACTTTCTATCTCCAATCATTCTCCTATTTTGTCTTGAGCTTCTCTAATCAGACTTTGTCCCTATCATTCTACTGATAAGCCTCCTGTCAAAGTCTCTCATGACCTTCAGATAACCCCAAAGTCAATTCTCAGTTCTTATGTGACTTGACCTATCAGCATCATTTGACATATTTAATCTATTTTATCTTGTCTTCCAGATATCACACTCTTCTGGTTTTCCTCCTACCTCATTGACAGCTGCTTCTTAGTTTTTGTTTTGGTCCTTCCTCATCTCTTGCTAGAACAGCCCCAGGGATCATCCTTCTAGACTTCATCTCTTCTCAATTTAAATTCAATGCCTTGTGGTTTCATCTAGTATCATGGCTTTAAATACAATCTATAATTTGACAATTTCTATCTTTATACCAGACCTCCCCTCAACTCTACATTTATATATCTAAATGCCTGTTTGATATCTCCACTTAGAGAGCTACTTAGAAATCTTGAAATTACTGTGTCCTATAACCATGTTCCTCATATTTCCCCCCAAATTGCTCCTACCTATTCTTCTCCATCTTAGTAAATGGCCATTCAAGCCTTCTACTTGCTCAGGACAAAAATATTCCTCTCTCTCAGTCCCCAACCTATAGTCTCTCTCTCCATTTCTTCAAATATACCCAGAATCTGACCATTTCTCCTAATTCCACTGCTGTTTCAAATCACCATCATTTCCTGTCTGGATTATTGTGGCAGTCTCCTAGCTGGTCTCCTTGTTTTGGCTTTTGCCTCCCTTCAGACCCTTAACACAGTAGCCAAAGCCATCCTTAAACATGAATCACGTCACTCCTCAGGTCAGTATTCTCCAACAACTTCCCTTTCACTCAGAGGTAAAGGCAAAGTCCTTATAGAAGCTATAAGGCCCTCTACAATCTGCTCTCTACAATGCCCCTTTCTGCATAGTTCTCTGGTCCCATCTCCTACTACTCTCCTCCAGCTTCCCATGGTAAAACCACTCTGGTTTTCCTGCTGATCCTCAAAGACTCAAATCCTGGGTGACCTTGGGTGTTTTTTTTCATGTGAACAATGAGGGCCTCTATTAGATAAATTCTTAATTCCTCCCATCTAACCTGCAGTGCTTCTAGGTACAGTTCTTTGGCCTGGCTCCACGCTATCTATGGCCTCTTCTCCTAGGCTTAGGTCCTCATTCATGACCTATTACCGCCTTGTCATAGAACTTCTTGTCTGCCTAGATTTGAACTATTTGCTTATCTGTCTTGGTCCTCTTAGCTGATCTCCGTGGCTTGGATTACTGGACTATCTGATTTGCGGTTTCTGCCAGGCCCCTTCCTAACTAATTAGACTTTTGGTCATAGCCGTAGCTACATGGCTGCTCCCCAGGGTCTGATATGAAATGAGAGAATGAATAAGGAAGGGAGGAAAACAGGTTTTGTCAGAGAAGAGAGCAGAGAAAAAGCACTGGGAAAGAAGATGTGGCAAGTAGAGAGAAGAAGGAAGAATGGTGTAATGACACTTAAGTATAACACCATCTGACAGAGACTCTGTTCTAAAGGATATCCGGCGCCTCTAAGAATATATGGCTTGGGATTAATAGGAATGTGGCATTTAATACTGAGTGAGGGTCCCCTCTCAAATCTAAGAAGGTAGGAAAAGAGTAGAAAAGAGTGGAAATTGGAGGCAGAAAAAACGTTTTTGCTTAACACTTAAGAAATGCAACATTATGGAACTCTTAGAATTCAAAGTGTCTCAAATCATGCTATTCTTTAATCGTCATTTTCATAGAAAATAGAGATTTAAAGACTTGGCTCTCGGATTCTCACACATGGATTAATTTTAATCTAATGTTATGACAAATTATCATCGTTGGACTAAGTCCTTCCTTGTTAATGTTATTTATTTAATCTAACATAAAGAATAATTGTGGAATCACTGCCAAACCCAATATTTTAAAATTACTTACAACTACCAGCCTGTTCTTTCCTCATCCCATCCTCCACTTTCTCTGCAGAAGTAACCACTCTGATAAAACTTATCATTCCTTGCTTTTGTCTTTTTTTCAGTTTTAGCACATAAAATAGATACACCTAAAAAGATATTTAATTTGCTTGTTACTGAACGTTACTTATCAGAAGTGTTCCATATTGTGTACATTCTTCTGGGATTGGCTTTATTCTCTCAACAGTACGTTACTAAGATAATTCCAGGGAGTTGCACGTAGCTGTGGTTCTTCCCTTTTCACTACTGCATAATATTTTACTGTGTGAATATGTCACAATTTATTTTTCCATTCTCTTATCATTGAATATTCCAGCTGTTTCCAGATGTTTCTGCCTCTACAAGTTGTCTGATGTAGAAACTCTAATTCAGGCCTTCTGGTAACGGCATGATAAGAGTTTCTTGGGCATATTCCCAGGAGACATGTCAGTAGATAAAGGAGAAAAAAAAAAAGATCAACCTTAAAAGTCAATGTCAGCATTTATTTCCAAGGTGATTTTGACAATTTACACTCACAAAAGAATGCAAAAGAGATCCTGCAATCTATATTATTTTCAACACAAGGTATTGTCAGACCTTTTAAGTTTAGTCAAATACCAAATATTCATAAAATGGCTCTCAAGGCCGTGCAGTCTTCATAAAACTGTTTCTTTCTTTCTTTTTTTAAGGATTTATTTTTTATTTATTACATATCCCCCCCCTTTCTGCTTGTTCTTGCTGTGTTCATCCTTGCGTTCCTCTGTGTCTGCTTGTCTCCCCCCGCTGTAGCGACCCACCAAGTCAGCTCACCGCGTGGCGGCCTGCTTGCTCGCGGGGGCTTGCCCTGCCTGCGGTGGCTTGCCTTCTCAAGGCAGTCTGCATGCTTGAGGAGGCCCCCGGAACCAAATCCGGGGCCTCCTATGTGGTAAACCAGCGCCCTACCAATTGGGCTACAGCCGGCCCCATAAAACCATTTCTGATGGCTAGTTTAGCTGAGCGTCTCTTCATGTGTTTATTAACCACATGTACTTTCTGTTCTTTAAAATGAATTTCATGTCTTTTGCACTTTTTTCCGATTAGATTGCCTTCTTCTTATGAATCTGTAGGAGCTCATGTATAATGATATGCATTTTTGTTGGTTGCATGTGATTCCAATCTCTTCTCTGCTTGTAGCCTGGCTTTTAATTTTCTTTAAGGTATCCAATGATGAAGAGAAGTTCAAAATTTCATGTACTTTTAATTTTTTTTTGGGGGGGTCTGGTTTAAGAGACCTTTCTCTTCCCTCAGTTTAGAATAATACTTTAAAAATTATATTTCTAATTCACTATTACCGATACATAGAAATGCAATTAACCCGGGGCCGACTGGATAGCCCAGTGGATAGGGCGCCGGCATACCACATGGGAGGCCCGGGTTCGGTTCCCGGGGACCTCTCCTAGCGGGCAGACCGCCTTGAGAATGGCAAGCCACCGTGGGCGGGCCAGAGCCGCCGTGGGCAGGGCAAAAAAGCTGCCACGGACAGGCAAAAGCCGCCACGGGCAGGGCAGGTCACCCGCGAATCGAGCGCAGCCAGCCATCCGCGAACTGAAAAGCCGGCCGTGATGGAAGCAGAAGCCGCCCACAAGTGGGGAAAGCCACGCCTGCGCAGTGACCAAGTCTCGGCGCGTCGCCGCAGCCGGGGGGAAGGGGAGATATGTAATAAAATAAATAAATCTTTAAAAAAAAAAAAAAAGAAATGCAATTAACTTTTAGTATATTGATCCTATATCCATTCACCTTGCTAAACTTTCCTATTCATGCTAGTAATTTTTCTATATATTCTTTTGGATTTTCCATAGACCTAGCATTACATCTAAACCAATAAAGAAAAAAAAATGCATTAAAAGAAGAAAGAAAAACAAACAAAAAGCAACAAAAAGAATAAAAATAGTTGATTATACATAGAAAAGGTGATAAGAGAAATGCAGAACTTTAAAAATAAACATACTTCTTAAATGGTTCGAAGAAGAATAAGAGAATGTAGCCAAAGGTGAAATGAGGAGATGATAAAAATAAGAGTAGAAACCAATAAAATAAGGGGAAAAAAGAAATAATACATTCAGAAAAGCTCAAAATTGGTCATTAGAAAAGACTTACAAACTTGACAAACTTTTCGCAATGTGGATTAAAAAGTGAGAAAGCTTAAGTAACTAATAAGGGGAAAAAACTACAGGTATAGTAGAGACTCAAAAGATAAGTGAACAGAATCGGCTAATTTATACCAATAAACATGACGTCTTGGGCAAAATGGACATATTCCAATAAAAATCATATAATTTATTAAAATTGCCTGAATATGAAATAGAACGCCTCAAAAGTTTTATAACTATTAATGAAATTGGAGCAGTCATTAATAATCTACCCACAAAGAAAACACCCAGGCAATATGGATTTATATAAGTGAGTTCTCTTCTACGTTCATTTGCTGGATCATTGTAACCTATACAACTTCTTTTATTTATTTATTTAATTTTTAAAAAAGATTTACTTATTTATTTATGTATTTACATATCCCCCCCTTGCTGCTTGTGCTCGCTGTGTTCATTTGCTTTGCGTTTTTCTGTGTCTGCTTGTCTCCCCCTGCTGTGGCATCCCGCTGAGTCAGCTCACGGTGCGGTGGCTTGACTGCTCGTGGCGGCTTGCCTTCTCCAGGAGGCCCCGGGAACCAAACCCGGGGCCTCCCATGTGGTAAACCAGAGCCCTACCAATTGAGCCACAGCTGGTTCCCACAACTTCTTTTAAAGAGCAGAAAAGTGGGAAATGCTTTCCACTCTTTCTACGAGAGCAGTATTGCTTTGATAATAAACTACAAGAAAGTATACCATAAATAAATTATAAGAAAATAACATTGCTCACCCATTTCAAGCCACTTTTCTAATGAGTACAGATGTAGAAACTTTAAGCAAAATATTAGCAGACTAAATTTACCAGCACATAGAATATAATATACTATAGCTAAATTGTGTTTATTCCAAGTATTAAGGGCTGGTTTAATTTTTCAAATATATAAATATCACTCATTATATTAAAAGATTAAAGGCAAAACCAGATCATCTCAATACATGCATATATACTTTTTATAAAATTCAACATGCATAAATGATAAAAACAAGACCAAAATCTTTAGAGAACTTTTTAACCTGATAAAGTGAACGTATCAAAAAATAAAAAACAAGATATACCAAAAAAGAGGAGTAGATATAGCTCAGTGGTTGAGTGCCCACTTCCCATGTACGAGGTCCTAAGTTCAATCCCCAGTATCTCCTAAGATATATATGCCAAAGAAAAAAACCAAGAAACAAAAAATGCTACACTACACATCATCATCTTAAATAGAGAAACATCAGATGTATTTCCTTTAAAAACCAACAAGAAGATATGAATTCCTATTGCTACCACTTCAATTCAACATCGGTTGGAGAATCTTTCTTTTGGAAGCCTACATGTTTTTCACAGAATCTCATACTAACTTTCCCCTTAATTTAACTCTAAAAAATCAAAATATAGAGTTCTGAAAAGGTAAAAATACTCCCTCCCAACACCAAAACCATTATCAACATTCTCTTTTAAAATAATTCTCAGCAACATAACATATTTTAGCAGTCAATTCAAGGAAGGAAATAAAGGAAAAGAATAATTTGACATAGTTAGTTATAAATCCAGGAGTATTATCCAGGCTAAATATCATTTCACTCTGGGACCGAGGAATTAACCTCATTTTGCTTTATCTTCTTGAACAAATGCAGAACTTAGCTGTTTGAGTCCATAATTTTGTTCATCTTATGATCCAACTGGTATTAAATGGGATAACATTTGTAATATGACTGTATCATGTGTGTGAACTTTATACTCCAAGGATAACTTAAGAGACATTTTATGGTACTGAAATGACAATTATTTTTTTTAAAGATCTTTTTATTTTTTTCACTTTTGAGAAAGGAGCCAGAAATACTAGTTCATTTAGGCTTTGCTCAGAAAAACCAGCTGAGTTTTTAGTGAAGAGAATTATGCACTTTCATTCCTTTGACAGTCATTCGGGGCCTTCTGTACACCAGGAACTGCTCTAGGCCCTGGATCGCTTAAATGCCAGAATCTTGTGGGTGTTGGTCAACAATAAACACAGGGGTGAGCCCAGGAGATCTTCGAGTAGGGATCCCCTATGTTCCTATGTACTTTCCTTTCCTTTCTGAAAACTTGCCGTTACTATGTTTTAGGCAAAAGAAAAATGTCTGGGTTGGGTACCTTCCAGCCTCCCGGTGCTGCTCCACACGGGAGCGACACCTCACCAAGCCTTTCTTGGTCATTTCATTTACAATAAAAGTAGCTACCATCGAAAGGACACCTGTCACGTGCCAGGCATGTTGCACACAGTCAGTGTCTTTAAAATCCTGAAAGTGGGTATCACTAGCCCCATTTGGCAGATGAGGAATTTGAGGCTCAGCGAGGCTAAATGAGGTTCAGAGAGGCTCAGGGATACCACACATTGTGGATTTCAATTGAAGTCCATATGCCTCCAAAGCCTTCCTGAACATTCTGCAGCATATGTGGATACCTCATTCATTCATTCATTCACTCAGTATCTCAGCAAATACTGATTTACTTATCTAAGAGAATGTTGAAATTCATGTTGTTGCCCTGCCATTGATACCAGGCTGAGTATAGTCTTTTTCCATAATCCACTGATGCCAGATTGTTCCCAGCTTGGTAGCACTATGAAACCCAGATGGCATCCAACATTCCTTTCCTCTTCCCTCACCACAGGGTATGGTATAGAAAACCTCAGTTTGAAAAATAAGGTTTGAAAACTTAGAGTTGATTTCAATGGAGCAGGCTGCCTTGTAAAGTGATGACCCTCCTAAGTCCCTATCAGTGGAGGAGTGCAGGCAGAGGCCACATACGCATCGGGTAAGGAGAACTCATTCACTCCCTCTTTCACCCATTAAACAAATACCCATTGGGTGCCGGGAATTATGAGCCTATGAGACTAAACAAAAGCAAAACAAAACCCCTGCCCTCACGGAGCTTACATTCGATGAGAGAGAAGGCAGACAAGATAACCTCTAAGTTCTCTTCAGCACAAAGGTTATTAGAAATGGAGAGAAGAAACAAAGAGAAAGGCAAGTTTTTGTTTGCTGTTCATCAAAGGCTGCAGGACAGACTCCAGTTTAAGGGCAGATTCTGTGAACAGTGGCTGCAAATCCAAGCCTGACCATCATGTGTTCTGTGCAGGTTCTCTACTCACATCTCAAATTCCCTGGCACATACCGAGCACAACTACTGCCCACTGGCACCAACTTTACAGTATGCATTACTCCCACAAAGCCTTAGGACCTTCTATCCTGCTAACTGGTCGTGGAAGAAGGCTGGCTGTCACGGCAAAGCCCTGCACGCTTCTGACCATGACCCTCTTTCATTCCCTTGTTCACTCACTCACCCCAAGGAGAAACTCTCTTATCCCTTATGCCACCCAAACCCTCCAGGAGATAGCCTGACTACTCCATCCCTTCTGCTTGGAAACCTGTTGGCACCTAATCTCAGAGTCACAGCCCATTCGTTCATCCAGCCTCTCAATAAACATTCAGGAAGTGCCTCTCATGTGCTAGGGATTTAGAGTAAAAGGACACGATCTCTGCCATTAAGAAACAAGCAGGGGGGGCCCGCTGTATAGCCC
>PVKH010011205.1:0-17847 GCA_004027955.1 Chaetophractus vellerosus
ATATGATTGTCAAAAGGCAAATTGAGCAGACTCAAAGAGGTAGAGCCTGGAAGATAGGTTTATCAGGAGACAGAAAGGGAGTAGAGTGTTGTCAGCAGATGCTCAATATGTGCCAAACATATGATAAGGTGGAAGGTCGTGGTTGGGCAGTGGATGGGGGTGATAGTGGTGCAGAGTTGTGATTGGGGTCAACAGTGCTGGAATGTGAGGGGGAGTAGAGTGGGGGGTTGGGTTGTACTATCCATGGAACTGGAGGTAGGGCTAGAGGAAGCAACAGGTAAACTCTGGGAATTTGTAAGCCTGTAGTTAAACCTACAATGGTGGGAATGTTCTTTTGGCAAATATGGCAGGGGAGTGTTACTGGTGTGGGGCATCAGAGGTGGGGGGATATGTGGGATAGGGTGCATCTGGAGCTTGCTTCTTTGGAATATGAAAGTGCTTATCATGTCATAATGTGTTACCTCAGTGGGTGGAGACAATAAACAAGATAATATTAAACTCCCATCCTGAGGAATCCTGCTATGTTCTCAATTAGAGGGGCAAAAATCTCTCAAGAACATAAGCAGTGCTTAATAAAAGAAAACTGACCAATATGTCAAGCCCTCGATATTATTGCATGTAACTATGAACCTTATTCTTCAAAAATTTGGAAAAAGACCTTGACCAAATGGGAGAAATATTAAATACAAATGCATTTTATGGCTAAGAGATTTCAAAGTGAGTTGGGATGTCTTTCCCGAGGTTACACTTATGCACATCTCAGGAGGATCCCACTGACTGCCACAGTAAACAATGCATCAAGTATAAATGTTCCTGAGGGCTCAAGAGACGTCTAGACTCTATAGACAGAGCAGACAATCACAGGAATTTGGCACCCGGTCAGGACATTATCTTGGAATATATGCTCCCCAGTGTAACAGAGTTAAACTCATTTATAATTTCCCTACACATGGCTCTTCTGCCCCTTTTATTTGAACCTATAATTAGCACTATAGTCGTTAAATATATGTACCAGAGACTTAAATCTTTGGTCTGTTCATATGCCAGTTGAGCTCTGCATCTCAGTAGAGTTGCAAAACCTACTCTCCAGTTCATTGGACTCACCCAGGACAAGTAACAAAAGTATGACAGTGTACAATGCCCATCCCCCAAAAACAGAGTATCTACAACTGCAAGCAAGACAGTTCCATCTCTTCTACCCCATGGGATCTAAGCCACATCTCAATCAGAAACAGAGTGGGCATCACCATCTCAAAATCCTCAAGATTGAGGAATGACAAACATAAGGGGGGAATGCAACTATGGACTAAAGTAGACTTATTATTATTATAGCAGTGAAAGAACTCGTAACATTGATAGAAAGGCAATGGTCACCAGAGGTTCTGAGAAGAGGAAGAGGGAAGAATCGGTGAAACATGGGGCATTTTGGGGACATTGGTTTTGTTCTGCATGACATTGCAATGATGGATACAGGACATTATACATTTTGTCAAAACCTATAAAAATGTGTGGTACAAAGTGTAAACTATAATCTGAACTATAGACTATGGTTATTAACAGTGCTTCAATATGTGTTCATCATGTGTAACAAATAAATATACTACACCAGTGAAAGATATTGTTAATGGGGAAAAGTGTGGGAGGGTAAGGGTTGGGGTATATGGGAATCACCCTATATTTTCAATGTAACATTTATGTAATCTAAAGCTTTTTTAGAAATAAAATAAAATAAACCAATCTCTAACACTTTGGTCAGTTCTAAGGACCCAGGGACTAGATTGTATCCATTCAACAGATACTGAGACTGGCATGTGAAGGTAACTTACACAGTGAAAAGTAAAGTGATACTTTGACTGTAATGCCCTAATTATCTAGTTCCCTTCACTGTCTCTGTTCTTGAAGCAACCAGTTTTTCAGTTTCATACACATAAGCACAAATACTCTCATATTAATATGCCATTTTAAGTGCAAATAATAGCATATTAAATACACTTTTATAAAACGATTTTTTAATGTATTCTGAAAATTGTAATATATTTTGAAGATTGTTTTTAATTGCTGCAGAGTATCATTAATTTAGCAAACTTTATTGGATCAATGCATTATTAACGGATACCAGGTAGCTTGTAGAAATTTACTGCTATGCGCAGTGATAAAATTCATCAAAATACAATTTTGTAAGACAAAATAGTTGGTCAAAATGTGTGAGAACTTCAAAATTTCATAGATATTGCTAATTTGAAGATCTTGTACAATTTATAGTCTTAAAATATTATGAAAGTCTATGTTTATAATTTTTATTCATTTTAATACTTTATCAACATTTTTATCTTTTCCAGGTACATAAATGTGGTAACATTTCCCATTTATTTTACTTACAAGTGAAATGGCCATCTTTTAAGTTTGTAAACACCATTTACAAGTATTTCATCTTCTGTCTGAGGAAGACTAAATTACATGAGCCTAATGCTAGAAAAGCTAGACAAAATTATTAAAAATATCTATGTTTGAAGGCATCAGAGAGCTACTCAGACAGTTAGATAAGATACTAGAAAGAAGGGACATTGGAGCAATGTGGGTCCAACATTTTTCCACATCAGGAATGTGTTAAAGTAGAAAAGAGTCTAAAAAGCTAAGTCGGTCTTTCATCAGTCTCAAGAACCAGGAAGGAAAAAATATAAGGGTCTGCCAAAGTGAAGGGGACATGGCTAATGCTCCAGACTTTCAGACCTGACCAGTTACACACAGGAAGTGATGGCATGTCAACACGGGCAACCCTGACCAGAGCTGAAAGAGCTCTGTACGCATTCAATTCCTGTGCATGGTAAACTGCACTTTCCTCTGGAGAAAGATATCGTTCAGAGCCAAAAAAATGTTTCCTCACTTTTTATACAAAGACTAGCATTAAATAAAAGTTAAAAGCCATACCAAGATTTAAGTTTATATTACTAAAATGTAATTAGAATAAAAGCTTATGCTAAGGGTGCTCTGGTTGATTTTCTTCCACAAAAGCTAGTAACAGTATATTATCAGGGCCCACTGAAAAGACAGGCATCTAACTCTGCTTTGGGGAATCTGGATAGTCTTGCCAGAGAATGTAGTGTTTGAGAGTAATCTTGAAGAAGAAATAGAATTTCAACAGTTGCTCTTGCTCTCCATGTTTTGTTTGGGAGGAGGACATATAGTGTCTTGGATATTTTAACTGTTTTAATATTCAAAACAAAGCTTTGTGGTAGGTTTCACAGAAAAAGAATCTACGGCATTATAAAGCTCAAGTAATCTCTTCAAGGTCACATAAATGGTAAAAAGTCACACAACTAGTAAGTAGCAGAACCTTTCTCATAGGTTTCTGGTGGTGGTTAAATAAGACAAGGCAGTGTGTATAGTAGCTGCTCATAAAATTCATATTATTATATTATGATAATAATTCCAAGAAGTGATGTGAAGTGTGCCTTTATGTATGTCATGGGAACACAGGTTCATTCACAACAGAAACTTTCAGCAAATAAATGCTTATTACTTACACAGCACAAAGTACCCAAAAGAGTAGGGGAAGAGATCCCATCATGGCTGGTCTTCCGGAGAGGGCAACTGGTTGTTTCAGGGTTAATGGATTGTGGCTCTGCATGCCTGACCTCTAGTTGGAGGTAGAGACAAGGGTTAGAGAAAAAATTGTGTTGTCAAGGGTTGGGTATTTATAAGACCCAGGGGAGGGAGCTCTATCACTGAGTTCCTGCCCTTAGAAGCATCTGGTTTGGTTTGTTTCTGGCTTCCAGGTTTAAGGTCTGGCTGGGCCTTTTCTTTAGAACTAATACTACCACCAGTCTGCAGAACAGAAACTGACTGCAACAATTTCTCACAATAGAAAAGGAAGCGGTAGAGTAAGCAAAGGCTGAAAGATAGTTGCTGAGCACATCTGTGACTTCCCAGCAGGTATATTAATATGGATAAACTGATTCAGAGATAGAGTGTAAGTAACAAAGATGAGAGGATTTTAGTTGTCCCTATCTCTGAAGGGGGCTCTCTATTTCCAGAAGGTGAAGAATTTAGCTATGTTTAACATTCTCAATAATTTTTCATAATAAGTGACAGCAGTATAATCTAGTGTTAAAAGTATGGTCTCTTTGCCAATATAGGCCCTGGGTAAATGTTTTGAACTATATGAGACTAATTTTTTTTTGTTTGTCTGCAAAATGGTGATAATAAAAGCACTCCATTGTGTTAGATTGCCAAGAAAATTAAATGAGAAAACATTAACACAGCTCCTAGCCATAGTCAGTATTCAGTAAATGTTAGTTATGATGACAAATATTATTTCCAGAAAAAGAATAATTGTAAATATTCTACCCATCTCTAAATTATATGTTCCAAATACTCTTTTCAGTTTCAAAGAATTATTTTCACAAAGCAAGTATCTTCCTTTAGATATAACAAAAAAGGAATTTGCTTGTGCTCCCTCAGGCTAAGTTTAAGTGTCTCTAAGCAATTCTACAAGGTTAATATTGGCCAAGTGTCTCTTACATACCAAATTTTCTTCAGTTCCTTAATGAGGATGCATAGACAAATTACAAATACATAGATAATAAAGGAAATGTGACGCTGTTAATTTCAAAAGTAATCAAACATGCAACATAGCTATTATTTTCCTATATGAAAGCCCAATTGTATTGATGGAATATATGGCTGCTAGGAGTTTTGAATATCATCAATAATGAAATAATGAGAAATGTATAAATTGGTTTATGCATTATAATTTTAATGCATTAATGAACATATTATATTAAATATAGATCAAATTTTATAACTATAAAATCAAATTTTAAGTGCTTATTTAATGTCTTATTGAAAGAATCAATGATGAAATTTATGTGAATGATAAAGGATAGGTAGTTGCCATGGATAATTTCCCACTTAGTGACTCGCAAACTGAACAGATTAGCGATTGGAAATCAAGAGTTTATTTCAGACATACATGTGTAGCTGAATAAAGTACTTAGGAACTAGAGAAAAAGTCTTGTTGGGGTGAAAATTCCTAGGCATGGATGAAAAAATCTGGAATCCTTGGGTTTAGCGTACCTTGTGAAGAGAAGAGGTCCTAGAAGGCTTGAAGTGCCCCAGTATTTAATGGAAAACTTAAATGGAAAAATATGCTTATTTTAATTAACTTAGTATGTTGTCACTCATAAAATAAGATGCCTAGAATTTTACTGGGTATTTACCTATGATTAATAGAGGGTCATTCTTCTGCCCTTGCCTGAAATGAGTTTAATAGTTTACTTCTAATGGGACTGAAAAATGATTGATATATATTTGACAATTTCTTCCCCACCCATGGTAATATTCTAGGCAGCACATGAAAGTGATAAGTAAATACATGACATATTCCATGCTCTGAGATTCTCTCCATAGTTTATACTGTTTAACATTTCCCGCCCAGGATTAGTTGGTCAAGTTTCCAATCTTTGTTTTATTCCTGGACTGTAGGTCTTTGCTGAGCCCATGGATTAATTCACCTAAATTTCCTGCCTGACTTCCTTTTCATTTCTTTTGCTTCTCTCTCTCTCTCTCTCTCTCTCTCTCCCCTTCCCTCCCTCTCTTTCATCCCAGAGATACTATTTTTGTCAATTATCTCTATATTCCTACAATCTATAGGTCAATCCCCACCAAACTCACCCAACTCTAACTTTTCCATGTCTAATCTAATTGGGCCCATTGTTTCATTGTTTGCTCCCCCCCAACAATTTAGAGTCAATATATCATTGACTTACTAATTAATTCTTTGCTACTTTTTTTTTCTTAAGGGTTAAAGTTGTTTCCCAAGGCAAAGTGGATAGCATTATAACCATTCAATATCCAGGCACCCTCATGACACAAGGGTGCATAGCTAGAGATAAGCAGTGTTCCTCATAGATACCTTATCTTGACTGACAGAGCAATGGGAAATGTTAAGATCAGTCACAAACAAAAAAATTAAGGAATTCAGTCACTAATTTCCAGAATGAGATACTTTCTATCCTCCAAGTGAAGATCTATTATCAAATACTTTTCTGAACCTTTTTTATTAAAGCAAAGCTTCCCTCAACCTACTGGGGTTTTAAAAACAAGATCAAAGGCATAGAGATGAAACAAGGGGGCAGAGTCCCCTGTTAATACAGACTACCCTCAAATCATTTCATATTCACATTCCTCCTCACTCAAGATGCAATCATGGTTCCTCCTGCGAGACTTAATTAAACTATATGATTCCTCTTAAGGCCACCTCCCATTTTTCTACCTTGCATCATTTCTCTGAGGAACATAGATGAACTTTCATAGCTTCTTCTCACTATTTTCTTTCCTTTCCATTCTCCAAGAAATCACATTCTTGATGACTTGCAAGGGTCTTTTGAGCCATTAATTTCAGAAGAAAAGAAGTAGTAAGAAACACATTAGTGAAATATTATCAAAGAACTTAAAAGGTGACAGAGAATTTTATCTGCTTTGTTTTTCCTCATCATTTTACTCCTTCTGTAATTAGTTTCCTGTTTTTATTTTGTAAAGGAGAAGTATCCATTCACTGTATTCCATAAACTCACTAGGCTGGTGAACTTTGTGTTTTTATCCAATGAATTCCCAGCTCCTTCTCATGTCCTCTATACTGCTAGACTCTTTAAAGAGGGACACATATATTCAAAGTTACATTTTTGCATGCACAGAACTAGTGGTGATAGAATCAGGAATCAACCCCTACAAAGATTTCTTTACTAAGATCTCTATGCATTATTTCTCCCTGCTCACTAGCACAAGAAAACACTACTCCTTCCCACTCTAGTAACTTTTCAAGTCATTTCCTCACTTCAAGATATCTAGTCCAAGAGTTGACCCTTTGAGAGCTTGAATAAGAATAAAATCCCCTATTATTAATGCTTATTAACTTCTCTCTGACACCAGTGACCCAGATCTTAACCACTATCCACTGTTGAAAAAGCAAACATAGGCAGTAAAATTCAGTAACTGGCTCGCATGCTGGTCTAATATGAGGTTAAACTTCATATCGATGTAAATTTTAGCCAACATTTCCACAAATGTGTTTTTCAGAAAGCATTCCCATGGGATATTAACAGGTATTAATGGAGGGCAAAGGTTGCCTTGTCAAATAATTTTGGAAAACATAGGATTAATAAATACTAAACAGTTAGTTTTCAAGGCTTTTCAGCATTTAATTTGGTAATGTACATTTTGATTCTTGGTGAATGATACAGTATGCATTGTTGTCCACTCATATTTGACAATGTAACAGATTTTCAGAAAAAATATCTATTTAGTAAAAGTTCAAGCACCCACTTTCAAAATCCCTGATGTAGATTGTTTCTCCTTCTCACTAGCCTAAGAAAACACTACTCCCTCCCTCACTAATACTATTTTCAGTCATTGCCTCACATCAAAATATTTGTTCCAAGATTTGAGACTTTGTTAGCTTGCATATTTTATTATTAATGCTTCCAAAGTAATCTTCATAATGTATAGTAAAAATACACTTAGGGTAATATTAGCTGCTATAACCTCAAAAGAATAAAAGTTTATTTCTCACTTATCTAAGAGTTCAAATCAGTTGCTACAGGTGGACAGAGAGCTCTGCTCCATGTGGTGATTCAGAAACCAGGCTTTTTCTATCCAAGCCTACATCCTCTTTTAATTCTAGCTGGTGGAATAGAAAATGCCGAGAATGAATACCAGCTTTGTAAAAAACCTTAGCTAGAGAAAAAGAGATATAATACTTCCACTCATAGTTCATTGAGGAAAAAAATTAGTCACATGACCACTCCTAGATACATGAATGCTGAGAAATGTTTTAGTTGAGAAGCTACTTATCAGTGATGCTTCTCTAATATATAAGTGGAAATGTGAAATTGATGAGACTGTCATCTCTACGACAAAGCTTAAAAACATTGGCAAATGATGCTTCAATTTTTACACCACTACTGATCATTCAGTGTTCCTAAAACAATGGAGCAATTCACAAAAATGGATCCAATAAAATTTTCAAATTCTTGGAACAAATAAAATGATCAGTCATTATCCTTTTATTACAGCGATAACACTTCCATCAATTATAGATTGCTGTTTAAAGTTATATCTATTATGAAATTTTGAGAAAAATATTTGAAACAAACAAAATGGGAAAAAAAGTTTTCCATTATCTCTGCCTAAGTTTAATTTGTCTAAAACTTTCTTTACTTTTTCAAACATGTACTTTTCAATCTTGACAGATTGGAGATGTTTTATTTCCAGGTGCTACTAATAAAAAACAAGTTTGCATGTGATATGATAGGATTCCCCAGGCCATGAATGGTTATGTATTGGGATAGGGTGGAGGCTAGAAAGAATAGAGAAGGAGAATTTTAAATAATCCCATCAAGTCAGAGGTAAAAATGGAGACTGAGCAATAGTAGGGGCTGGATTAGCCAGTTTCCCAAAGAAAATTCATTCTGAAGGGCAAGATTCAACCTCTAGATAAAGAGTTGAAATAAGGGGTAATACAATCAAAATAATTTCCTTGCTAACCTTTAACATACCAATTTGTTCTTTCTTTTCAAATAAGTTATGGCACATTGTGGTTTAGCTAAGGACAGGGATCTTTCTTAATTTGCCTTCTCTGTACCTAACACATGGTACAGTGGCTAGCATAAAATAGATACTTAATAAATATCCATTGAAATATTATATAAATTATGAGTGAATAATTGAAAAAATGAATACATTGAAATTGCCTCTCCAGTTGGCAAACACAGCACACAACCAAGAAAAGCTATACTCATTTTCCCTATGATGGAGATGGTCAGATTGGGCTCATAGCATCTATAATGCAGTTTAGTGTAACTGTCCATCTCACATTGTCTTTAACTTAAATGATGGTGGAGTTCTATCTTTCTATTCATGCTTATATCTACAGTATCTCACACAATTTCTGGCAGACGCAAAACAATTTTTTTTTCTTAAACCAATAAATCCTGTTTTGAGGTAGAAGGACCCTCTTCCAGCACTGTGGCTACAGATTGCACTCTGGTCCCTGGGACTGGATTTGAATAAGCCAAGTCCTCTGACTTCCAGTCTTGGAAGAGATATCTGGCACCAAACTCAAAAAAAGAAGAAGGGTTAAGGTAGAACCTTATAATAACTGTTGAGCATCAAGAGGAGTAGAACTATATAACGGAGATTATTGAAATTCTTAGTGTTTCAGGTCAAAATGATCATAGGGGCTGAGACTTGAGCTGAGTGTGAATAGAAAAATCAAAACATCTTTACCTATTAGCCCTATATTTTAATAATGCAGATAGATACTGACAGTGCCAAAAAGTATTGGTCATTTTAAATTATCTTATCAAGTTATATTACTAACTAGTTAATGCATTTTAGCTTTGGAGTGTTGTTTTGGTTCAGACACATTGATCCCCAGATAGTAATGCTGACAGACATGGTAAAAGTAAATACCAGAAATGCTTCAATGGGACTTCTTTAAGGAAACTACAAATTGGGATACAAGGCTTGAAATGCAAAGAAGTAAAATATGAAATTGAAAATATTATATGTTAACTAGAAAAAAAAGCTGATGTGGCTCAAAGATTTCTTTTAGGCAAAATTATTGATCAAAACTCTTGCAAAGTGGCAGGCTGTAGCCCAGTGGATAGGGTGCCAGTACACCACATGTGAGGCCCCGGGTTCAGTTTCGGGGACCTCTCCATGCAGGCAGACCGCCTTGAGGGGACAAGCGCCGTGGGCGGGGCAAAGTCGCCATGGGCAGGGCAAAAAAGCCGCCATGGGCAGGGCAAAGCCACCACAGGCAGGGCAAGTCGCCTACGAAACAGCGCCAAGCTGCCCACGAAAAACGGAGCCCAGCTGCCCGCAAAATGGAACATAGCCGCCCACGAGCGGGGCAAGCCACCTACGCAGTGCGCCAACTCGGCGTGTCGCCGCAGCAGGGGGAGACAAAACAGTTAGGCCTAGAAGAACACACAGCAAGAGCAAGCAGAAAAAGGGGGGGATATATAACAACAACAAAAAACAAAAACAAAAGCAAAAACTCTTGCAAAGAGGGTTGATTGTGTTGCTGTGTCCATAGGTTAGAGATAATAGCTACACCAACAGTCCAGGTCAAATTACACAGCTCAGAAATTAACTGCTTCCATTTGGTTCTCAAGATAAATTTGCCTCTCCCAAGACTCTTATATCAGAAAGGATATGAGGAAAAGGAGACAGAAAAGAAGCATCAAGGCAGGAAAGTCTCCATGACATTGGGAAATTTATGTCACTTCTTAGAGCTCCAAAGTTGCCATAAGGACCATTAGAATTTTGAGGGAGTCCAGTAAATAACCCTTTTTTCCCTCCCCTCAGTCCTGAATGCTTTGTTAAATAAAGCAAATCACTTTATTAATAATAGATAATAATTTAGACACTACAGAATTAAGCCTCTTTGCAAGGTGAACTCCCTAAAACTGGTTCCCAGAGTTAAGTAGAGTTAAGCCTTCAGTCAGCAATCACAGACAATGTAGGGTCAAGGCAAAATACTTGCCTCCAGGAGGCTAAGGAGGCTTCCCTTGGCCTTTAGTTGACATTCTAGGACTCCATGTTGAACAAAAGTTTCAAACCTCCATTTATTATCTAAGGTGACCATTTTTGTTTTGCCAAATAGCAACTTCTATCAATTAATATTAATTAACAGAATTATTTATATTAATATTATTATTAATTACTAATATTAGTTAATAAAATTCCTTCTTATCCATTATATACTGGCATAGATACCTACTTACTCCCTCCCACTAAGATGTAAAGTCATAAATATCATCACATCTAAAACTGCAATATTTTCATATAAGTTTATTCCATAATTGTACTTTTGGTAATGAGGTATTTATCATCTTCTTTTTGTCCTTGGCTAATGGAATTTAGAAGTTACTGATGCATCATTGTGCCATTAGCCTTGAGGTACTTGCTAGTTCATTGCCTTATTGATGAAATCACCTTAGGACAAGGTCTCCATAATTACACTTCATTGGGCACCTACGGGATGTCTGCTTTTTTTCCAAATTCCAATACATAGCAGATTGTTTTTTAACACATTTGCGCTGTCTATCTCATTAAGGCAAAGTGTTCTTTTAGAACAGGCCAATTTTACAGCCCATTTTGGCTTATTTTGTATAAGCCCAATAACTTTAATAACTTTGCTGCCTGGCAAAGAGTGTGTTTCTTTTCCTGCAGTACATTTTGTCTTTTCTTAAGATCCTTTCTGTTGAAAAGTGAAATGCTACAAATTTGTCATTGCCTCAGCAATCATGTATTGATCTATTTGTTCTCCCTCTGGTCATTTGCTATGAGTCTAAATTGCTTAAGCACTGAAAGCTCTCAAGGTAGTGACCTGAAATATTAACAGGTTACATCACCTCATTAAGCAAAAGAAACTGCTTTTATTCAGTCTGTAAATGCTGACATCGCATTTATCCAAAAAATTATTAATGTTTGCATGGAAGTGTAGTAGGAAAGATACTTTATACCTCCAGAACGAGGATCCTCTACCTTTCATTGGTTATAACAATTTCACCCATTAGTTATTGCCTTTTCCTTGAAAGGTAAGGATTAATGATGCTAAAATGATACATTTTAATGTAATCAAGTTACACTTTTTTCTGACTGTACCTCAGATGTTGATGATCTAGCACTTTTTTTCAGAAATAGCACAAGTTCATTTGAAGGATAAAGGCACCCCTTAAATAACAGGGCAATTATTATTTTAATCAATAGCAGTATTATGTTTTAAATTAATCTTCAGAAGTCCCTGAAGCTAAAATTTCAAAAGTCATTAATCAATTAAGCAAAATAATACAACATCTCTCTTCTGAAGGTTGTTCAAACTGTCTTTTGAGAATGAAAACTTAGCACTTTTGTTTTCACTTTCACAGAGCAGTTTTAGATTTTTGATACCAGGTGTAAATTGCCCAATATGTAGAAGTAATGTAGTGGTGTAATCCACAACAGTGTAGTATATTTAAATGGCCTTACTTTGCTCAGAAAAAAATTGTGAACCTGTACAAACTGCTATTGCTTATCATCAAGGACAAACTGCTATGGCATCTTGATTTCTAAAATTATAGACTATCAGAAACTTTGCTATACGAAATCATATCAGAGAGAGTGGATCATATCATTCTTGTCAGAAGATGTTGGGTTGTGTGGGTCACTTTGACACAGAGAAGCAGCCTTGGTTTCCAACCCAGGTTCAAAGGTTCTGTAATCCCACTGTAGAGTTATTCAAGTTAAGCCCAAATCCTATAAAAACTCTACCTCCCTTCTATTAAGATATCGAGCCCACAGTTCCTCCTGGTGTGTGCTCTCCCCAATCTAACTTTGACTACAAGTGAGTTCTTGGTGATATTTATCTGATAGATTACATCAAAATTCTTAAGTGACCCCTGCAGCTTGCTAAAAACTAAAACTTCAAATGTCAAATATGTAGAAATAAAAGAGTATTTTAACTGAAAAGAAGTGGAAGGAATTTGTATGCATTACAAATATCAAATTCAAACATTTGTGTTTTGAAAATAATTAAGGATCATTAGATGTTATATGGTTAATTGCTAAGTACTGAGTTTTCTGCCTCCCCAAGCTGTTTAATACATGTTTCTTCATTTTGCTATTTCTGGCCTGTGGTTAAGGCTCTCAGGCTTCCTTTGATTTCTCTTTCATAACACGTCACATGAACCTACTCTTCACATTTTGCTCCAAAATTTCCCCAACTATTTTTATATTCAGATATGCCCATGTTACCTCATTCTCCCATAATATTATTCTTAACACAAATTAATTGAGTTAATGTTTTCAATGTGGGACACTTTAGGTGTCACAGAACAGGAAGACCACATAGTTAATGATAAATATGATTTTCCTAAGGAAGAAATAATGTCATTATAAAGCCACTCAATGAATAGCATGAAGTTGGTATTTCAGACATAGTTGAAATAATGCAGATGATAGATACAATATTCCCTGGAAAGAATAAGTGCATGCATGGAAGCCAAAATAAGTCACTTGCGGTGACTGAAATGTAGTGTCCAAGGAAAAAGTAGCTGGTGATTCCATTAGAGAAAAAAAATAAGGGCATGTTCAAGGATTTGAACTTGACTTTCCAACATAGAAAAATGCTATTTATTTCTATAATGTGGAGAAAGATGTAATGCTGGAATGAGCAGAAGTGTGACTAATGCATAGCAGTTATAGTTGGATTTCTGGTCACAATATAAAAGATTTTTCTAACAAGTAGAACTTAAGAAAATAAGATGACCGAATAAGGCTAGTCACCTCTAACTTCCTAGAAGTATCCAAGTAAATACTGAATGCCCATGTCTCAAGGATGTCTTAAAAATAATTTCTCCTTTTAACAAAGGATGAAAATTAACTTTCAATTCTATGATTCCATAATATTCTTCGTTGAAATTCTGCTAAATTAATCTGTGTGGGATTTTTTCCATTTTTATATGAGCTTATTTATTCTATTCCACATGTATATTCGTTATATGTACAGATGCAAAAAATGATTCCCCTTTTTAATATAAAATACACACTAAAAATATACATTAACCACAAAAGGACTTAGTCTAACTGAAAAGAAAATGAGCATGACAATTTTCAAAATAGCAGTAAATGCAAAAATCCAACATCCATAAATCATGAGAAGTGCATATCTTATCTCATTTTTTAAAAAGAAGTTCTATTTTTATATTAATATTTATTATATTGTCTTATTCTCACCCTCATTTTGAAAGAAATTCTCTCTATATATAAAATTCTTATTTGGTAATTGTTTGCTTTCAGTACTTAAAGTATTTCAACTCACTGCTTTCTTACCTCCACGGTTTCTGATAAGAAATTGGCACTCAGTCTAATTTGGGCTCCCTTGTACATGACATTGCTTTTCTCTTGCAGCTTTCAGAACTCTCTCCTTGCACTTTGCATTTGATTGTGCGATCAATGTATGAAAAGAAATCAAGAAAAAATACCATCCACATATCCTACTACAAAAGAAAATATCTAGGAATAAATATAACCAAGATGTAAAGGACTTGTACTCAGAAAACTACAAAACATTGCTAGAAAAATGAAAGAAACCTAAACAAATGGAAAGGACATTCTGTGTTCATGGATTAGAAGGCTAATTGTTGTCAATCCTGCCCGAAGCAATTTATAGATTCAATGCAATCCCAATCAAAATTCCAGCTACGTTCTTTGGAAAAATAAAAAAGCCAATCATCAAATTTTTATGGAAAAGTAAGAGGCCTTGAATAGCTAAAAACATCTTGAAAAGGAAAAATGAAGTTGGAGGACTTGCACTTCCTTATCTCAAAACATCATGGCACCGGCACAAGGACAGACATATGCACCAGTGGAATCAAACTGAGAGCTCAGAAATCCACTCTCAAATTTATTAACAATTGATTTTTGACAAGGGGGCAAAGACCACTCAATTGGAGAAGAATAGTCTCTTAAACAAATTGTGTTGGGAAAACTGGATCTCCATTTGAAAAAAATAGGAAGGCCATTACCTCACACCTTATACAAAAATTAACTCAAAATCTATCAAATACCTAAGTATTAGAGCAAGAACTATCAAACTCCTAGAAGAAAACATAGGGAACCATCTTCAGGACGTTGGGTTAGGCTTTTCACCGAAAGCACAAGCAGCAAAATAAAAAGTAGATAAATAGGACCTCATCAAAATAAAAAACTCCCTATACAATGGGAGAAAATATTTGGAAATCACATATCCATTAATATCCAGAATATATAAAGAAATCCCAGGAAGCAGGTGTAGCTCAAGTGGTTGAGTGCCTATGTCCCATGTACGAGGTCCCAGGTTCATTCCCCAGTTCCTCTTAAAAAACAAAACAAACAAATGAAAAAACAACTTTCATTGGAGAGCAGATGTAGCTCAGTGGTTGAGCGCTTGCTTCCCATTTACAAGGTCCCGGTTCAATCCCCAGTGCCTCCTAAAAAAAATTAAAATAAAATAAAAAGAAATCCCTCAACAACAAAAAGACAACTACTCAATTAAAAAAAAATAGGCAAAAGACTTGAGTAGACATCTCTCCAAAGACAATATACAAATGGCCAGAATGCACATGAAAACATGCTCAGCATCCTTATTATCAAGGAAATGCAAATCAAAACCACAATGAGATAAGATTTCATACCCATTAGAATGGCTGCAATTTAAGAAATTGAAAATAAAATGTGTTGGAGAAGATACAGAAAAATGGGAACACACATTCGTTGCTAGTGGCAATGTAAAATAGTGCAGCCTCTGTAGAATGCAATTTGGAGGAGCCTCAGAAAGCTAAATATAGAATTTCCATATAATCCAGCAATCCCTCTACTAGGTATATTCCCAAAATAATTGAAAGCAGGGACTTGATCAGGTATTTGCATACCAATGATAATAGTGATATTAGTCACAATTGCCAAAAGATGTACCCAAGTGTCCATTCACCAAAGAATGGATAAATAAAATGTGGTCTATACATAAAATGGAAGATTTTTCAGCTGTAAAAAGCAATGAAGTCCTAATACATGCAGCAACATGGATGAACCCTGAAGACACCATGCTGAGTGAAATAAGCCAGACACAAAAGGACAAATATCATTTGATCTCTCTAATTTGAAATGATTAGAATAAGCAAACTCATAAATTCAGAGTCTAGAATATGGATTACTGGGAGATAAGATGGGGAAAGGGAATGGGAAGTTAGGTTTCAAAATGTTCATAATTGAAATGATGGTAAAGTTTTGGTAGTGGATGTTGGTGACAGTAGCAGGACATTGTGAACATAATTAACAGCACTGAAATATATAACTGAATGTGATTAAAAGGGAGAAGTGTTAGATTGTATATATAGTAACAAAATAGTTTTTAAAACATATTCATGGAATTCCACTACATAGTGAACCCTAAGTTAAAACATGAACTATAGTGCAACTATAAAATGTGCTTTCATCAATTGTAATGAATCGTCCACACCAATGCAAGGTGTTAATAATAGCATGGTATATAGGAGTCCTGTATTTTATGCATGATTGTTCTGTACACCCATGACTTCTGTAATAAAGAAAAAAATGCAAGCTGAATAAAACCTACATTTGGAAAAAAATATCATCAAGAACACTGGAAAATATAACAGAAATTGAAATGCATTTAAAACATTATTATATTTAACACAGCAGATTGAAATGACTTTCAATCCTGAGAAAATTGTAGTAAAGATGTTAAATTTTCTAAAGAATGATTCTTTAAGACCTGCTTAATAGAATGGCAAATGCTATTACTTCCAACTTTCTAGGCATTGAATTTTCTATTTTCCCATTGTAGTCACAATTTAAACTATCATTTTGTCCTCAGTTCTCTAATTAGCATCTTTTTGACTACTCCTCTGAAGAGTTTGAAATAATCTTATTTTTCAGATTTCAAATGCCATATCCAGGATTCATTGTATTTTAGCAACTGACCCCATTTTTCAAAGTGATTAAATAAATATTTCTCAAAAAAATTAACATTAAATTGTAAATAAAGAAAAGGGGTTGATTTACTATGGTATTACTATATACTGTAACTGTTGCAGAAAGAGCAAGTACAATTTTAAAATGTTAATGAAATACAACAGCAATGTAATTTTATGGTAGTGAAAACTTTGTTTCTACTCCTGAAACCAATGGTAGTTACAAAATATACAGTGTGCACTCATAAGCAAGAGTCAAACAAATAAAGATAAGAATTCAGCAATAGCATTAGATGTCTTTTACTTTTATAAAAGGAAATTTTATAAAAATCAAAATTGAAATGGGATTTAATTTGGGAATTAGTAATCAAGTAAGGAAGTAAATGTAAATCATTTTAGCATACTTTTACTCACCTGAATATTTAACATAAGAGACAAGTTACTGGGCAGTCAAAGGAACCAATGTAATGAGGTGGAAAATGATTTCTAAAGGTAGTGTAAAGTATTTATAAATGGTCTATCATTGTAAATCCCAAGTGCTAACCAAAGAGATGAATAGCACTGCTTGAAAAAAAAAAAGCAGGGATGGAATTTTGGATTTGCAAATAATAATAATAATAACAGTAATTTTTGTAGAGTGAATGCAGATGATTGAACAGATATCCCACCCAAATAAAAGAGAATGTCAGGAGTAGGGCAGAGTGAAAATACAATCTTATAAGTGATGGCTGGTGGAGGAGGAGAGGCAGAAGGAAAGAAAAGGAAATGCAGTGAAATAGGAATAGTTTTAACCTCAAGTCAACTCCAAATAACATTGGAAGAAGAGGGATAAGCATTAAGATGAGTTATGAAAATTAAGGCAAACTGCATGTATTTGATTAAGCCAGTACCCAAAGAATTGATATACATATTCTGTATTATGACAAGAGTGTGGGGAAGTGAGTGAAATCAGTTGCGATTTCAACAATTATCTTATTAAGTGTTAATATCGAACATTAATTTTATAAAAGGCCGTGTTTTGCAAACTTCTCACAGACCCACAATAATCTGCAGGACTCCTCACTGTTTACCTTCTGTGGTAGCTTTGTAACGTGTCAACTTGGCGAGATTAACCTTTCCCTGGGATCCTCTTCCCTGTGCTTTTGGTTAAGGGGTAGTCCACTAGAGAATTACTTAGGGGTTTCTGAGGGTTGAAGAGATGCAGCAGCCCTTCCTTGGCTCAGACACATTGTTGTTTAAACACTGGCTCATCTCCTGGGATTGAGGCAGTGGGTGGGCCTGCAAGTGCTCCAGCTTCCCCCAGAGCCTCCTTCAGGGTCTCTGACTT
>PVKH010011206.1:0-17870 GCA_004027955.1 Chaetophractus vellerosus
TAAATGATGTTTATTATGAATTTCATAATTTTTCCAAAGAGATAAATTGCAAAGCTGATGTATATCATACAGTAAAATAATTCCAAGGCCATTCTGGAGCTTTTTTGGTATTCTTAACTTCTAAGATAACTAGTCATAAGTTGCACTTTAAAGAATTGAACATAAGAAAACAAGGTGGGTTTTGCTGACTGGGGTTGGCAATGAGTCTTTCCATTATGTCCAAGACCTGAAAGCCAGAAGTTATTAATAATTTTCTTTATTCTCAAACCCCAGGGGTAGGCCTGAGCCATAAAAAGGGACAATAATTTGAACCAGGTTTTTGAGATTAGGGAAGTCAGACACAGGATTCAAGAGGTGGAAATCACCAATGATTCTGCTTATTAAATAATGAAATTTAATACAAAAGTATGCATGGCAATCTTGTCTTTTAATATTTTCTATAAATATACCATGAAAACTATAAACATATATTTCCAGTTATTAAAAAATACATTTAGAATTAGAACTAAAATATATTAAGGGAAATATTTCATTTTAATCTGGAAAATGAATGGAGTTTGCTTAATCCTTTCTGGACACATGCCCCCTACTCCCACCCCTGCTACCTCCAAATAGACACTTAAACCTTGGATTTCTATTCACTAATTCACCACATCTACCACAATAAAAGTCTTCTTGAATAAATGTAAGCTACATGTTCTTTTTCCCACTAAAGAAAATTGTATTTGATACAGTTGCATTGATCATGTCTCATAAATATGTTATTATAATTAGGTAATTATACATAATTGTAATTACATGCATATAACTATAATTATACATCATTTGTACTATACTGTACATTATGCAATTATACATAATTTCAATTATTTATTTGTCATATAATCTAAGAAATTAGAGATAAAAGATCTATTAGGTCACTTCGATATTCCTTTTCTTAAGACTCTGCTCCAGAGATAATTTACCCTTAAAGATCCATTCTTATTTTTCAAATAAATTAAATGTCATGACTGATTTTTTGTGCCCAATGAATTACTTCTTATTCTATCAGTAGCTCAAATTTTTGTGCATTTTTTAAAAACCGGCTATTTTGTCCCTCAGAGTGCATGATGAGTCATGTGCTGATACATTTAGTAATGAATACATAGATTAATTCAATAATAATGAGTCTCGTTTACCAATAGTAAAGTGTTATGAATTGAAGCTGCAAAAGATATTTCTTTCTCTAACCTGAATGGTATCTCTGTTGTCGACAATCAGGATGCAAACCTATAGAAGAAGGAGTGTTACTGAGGAACTGTGACTTCCAATACCCTTGACTTACAATGTAGCTGGCACTGATAAGGTTGGAAGCTTGACTTTCTTCACCTCTGAACTGATGTCACAGCTATTAGAATACTGTGGCATAGATAAGGAAGTCAAATTCTATGCTAACCTCACAACTACTAAAATAGAATTTTTACCCTATGCTGGGTTTTCACATGCAGATAATTTGGACATATGCTTTTAGCTTGAAATAAATTCAATACATAAGTTAAAGCTCACCACAAGCTGTATTAAATTATATGATTAGCACTTTCTTAGAAAATCACCTCAGGGCTGAATGACCCTAACAATATATTTGAAGAATATTCAAATGGATGAATTGTTTTTTATTTTAATTTTTTTCACTATTACTAAATAAGGTGCAGTCACAAATTTTCCTTGGGTCAAGGTAAGGTAAGCAAAGCTCTCAACCTCAGTCTCTTTCTCCTTTATTATATATGTGTATGTGTGCACCTGTATTTATATATATAGGGGAGTGTGTGAGTGTATACTATACACTATGGATAGTAGCAGCCACTTTTTCTTCATGGATCTGTTTAGGAAGAAGGAGAGTTAGGATGGTAGTACAGTTTGAAATCACTGATTACAATATTTAAATAATGAGCATCAACATCATTAAGTAGCAGGTTTAGGTCTGCAATGATTCTATAATCTAAATCTTTATCCCCTAGTCCAGTGTCCATTTATACATATAATACTATTACAACACAATCACTAGCCAGTAGTTATGTGGGTAAACCACAGACACATGCCTAATCTCTCAAGTAGAAAGAACAGAGAAGTATCCTAATGAGAACATGAGCAGGGATAATTACCAAAATAATTCTTTCTTAATCAGGAAAATCAAATTGTACATCTTCCACTTGTTACCAATAGACTTTAACTCTTAATGGGCATCTGCTCCCAATAATGTGCATTCTCTTTGGCAGTGTGACATGTTGTACTAGAAAGAATAAGCTTTGGATCCATGTGGACCTCTGTGACACTTAACATGTTATTTAATCCATTTGAACCACAGTTTCTACTCCAGTTAATGGAAGATAGTTATACTTTTTCTTCTAAAGTTTAAATCAGAGTTTTCTCCAAGCCTCTTGACAGAATATTTAGCACTAGTTAACTGCTGAAAAAACATTGTTTTTCTAGTCACCACATTTTGGTCATATCTGACTTATATGTTGACTTATACCTTGACTGAGCAATGCTTCTGATTACCAGCTGCACATTGAATTCCTGGGCCTCGCTCAGTCAATGTATTTATATGCACTCTTAGTAGCCATTGGCATCTAGTTTCATATACTGTGCAACAAGGAACTACGTGCCAAAGGTACAAATGGGAAAAGATATACCTTAGAAATGTTTAGATTTTAATGTGGAATTAGGCCCTAGGCTTGAAATGAGTTAATACTGTATGAAGCACATAGAGCAATCCCTCACACCCAGTAACATCTAAATGGTTTGAACAAGAGAAGGAGTTTAACTTTTAGGTTAAGGCCTTATTAAAGAACTAAATGAAATTAATAAAATAGGATCTTTAGACCAATGACCAAAGCAGATACTCTGATATCTCCAATTTACATCTTTTCTGCAAGTCTGGAGTCCTCTTCGTTTTTCCCAGCAAGTAGTGCTATGGGTATTCTTTACAATAAGACTTTTATGTGTTCCCTGAGTTGCCTTTTCCTATATGATTTTAAATATTGGCTCAATATTCTATGTAATGAAGTAAGCACAATACCTGTGGCATATTAAGTGCCTACCAATAATTTGTCAAATAATTGGACATTGTATGAAGACAAGACATATGGAAATTCAATCTGATTGTAGTGCATTTCTATACACTGACTACAGACTGAATCAGCAAAGTATATTTTTATCCTTTGCCTGAGTTTAATTTTCAGTCCACCATCTGTCTTCTTACATTATACACTTGGAATGAGGAGGGTCTCAACCGTATTCATGATTTCAAAGATATGAGCTCCAAAGTCCGTCTCATTCACATTGTATTTCCAGTGGCCATTATAAGACCCACTAATATATTAATGGCCTATATATTCCAGACCCATTTTCTAGATTCCACGCCTATTTTTCCAATGCCCCCTGGGCATTTTCTCTTGGATACTACATAGGCATCTTAAACTAAATTTATCCAAAACTTAAACCATCATTTTTTTCCATTTGAACCAAATATATTTACCTTCTTATTTAATAGTACTGTCACTCATCCAGGTGCCCAAGGCACTCTCGGCAGTAATTCTATATTTTGCTCTCTCTTTCTTTTCAAACATCAGTCACCTGTCTCTGATCTCTCCGTTTCACCTGACAGTGTCCTGTGGCCACACTATCTGTAGTGTAAATTATGGTAACGACATGCTGCTAGTTCTCAGCCCTCCGTTCTGTTCATTGTCTTGTCAATTGTCCCCATTGCTGTCACTATCTTTTTACTAAACACAAAATGATCCTATCACTGCCTCACTTAAGTTACTTTCCTCCTCTCCCCCCTTTTCCTATAAGCTAAAAATTAATTTCTTAGAAAAGACTACAAGAGCTCCATGATTCAATGCTTGCCTGCATGTTTAGTCTCTGCCAATAAAAACAAAAAATCTGTGCTTCAGGCGGTCTAAATTGCATGAACTAATTACTCCAAATGAGAGACATAACACATCAAACCTTCCACTCTTTCGTCAGGTTATTTTTTTCATTCTGTAATGATCTCTTCTTTAATTCCTTTAAAAATCTGATCTTACATGTGAATCCTTAAGTTTCTGGACAAAGCTTGTAGCCCCATCACCTGATCTCTCCTAACCCAGAGAATACAATTTTGAAATGGAAAATAAAATATATTTTAATTTCATATTTTGGGGGATTTCATCCCATCTTTTCCGTGAGTAATGAGAAAGCAGGGATGCAGCCTATTCTTGGCACAGTACTTGATACTTGATATAGAGCAGCGTTTCAATCAATGTTAGTTTAAGGTGTTAATAATATTTATCTAACTCAAAAATCAAAAGAGAATACATAATATCCTTACAATGATAAACCAAATCATTTTTTCACTAGCCCACATACAGATTAATTCTCTCAAGAATTTATCCATGTTTGACTTTGCTATTTACTATTTAATTAGAGCCTTGATATTGTGAGTGGTGTGTTAACATGTAGATTTCTTTTCAGTAGGTAACTCCAAGAGTTATGATTGCATTGCCCTGAACGATATCAACCAATTTTGTATTGAATACTGAAACTGTGAGAAATCAGCTTCGATTAAGAGCAGAACATTTAGGTTACAGACTGGATGGATGCGTTTGGATGAGGAAGCTAGTCAGGTGCAATTATTTAATGCTTTCAATTCGTATTGCCAATTGGGCAACTCCCATTTACTTCCCATTATTTTACAGTTAACTCTTGCTTATATAAACTAAAGTTTTAGTTTCCCTGCTAGTAAAACATATGTACCACACAATGTGTTGGTTTACATAGTGGGAATTTATTGGCTCACTTTTTTTGAGGATAGGAGGAGTGAAAAATCCAGGGGTCAGCCTCAAAGACTGGTTTTCTCGAACTTGCTGCCAGCGATCCTTGGGGTTCCATGATTTTTCTCTCACATGGCTATGTCCTCTCCTTTCTCCCCTGAGCTCTGTTGACTTCTGGCTTCTAGCTCCCCTCCGTGTCCAATTTCCTTTGTTTATTAGGATTTCTGTCATATTGGATTAAAGCCTACCCTCACTCAGTTTGGACCCACCTTAACTAAGTACATCTTCAAAGGTCCTACTTATAAAAATGGGTTCACATACACAGGAACAGGGCTTGGGACCTAAACATGCCTCTTGTGGGGGATGTGATTCAATCCTTAACATACATAAATTCAAATTTTAAGCATAATACCACAGGACTAACTACCTCAGCTAAGATGGTCTAGCCCAGTTAATTCTATCCTGCTAATGCCACAAACAAATGAGTGTTTCTGCCTGTGTAAACAATTATATTATTCCTACTCCCAATCCTGTTTCTTCTAAGAATGTTTATTCTCTGTATTAAAATGGCAATAGTAATAATAATAATACAATGTGTCTTCTAATTAGTCAGGATTCTTCAACATTTATTTGTATTCTGTAAATAATTCTTCTGAGATAAGTCTTTGGAAGAAAATCAAGTCACAAGCAAATTCAAAGTGATTAAAACTTATAGTGAGGGAGCGGACATGGCTCAAGCAGTTGAACGCCTGCTTCCCACGTGAGAGGTCCCATGTTCAGTCCCGGTTGCCTCCTAAAACAAAAACAAAAACAAAACAACAAGCAAACAAATGAAAAAACCAACTCAGGGAAACCGGTGTGCCTCAGTGGTTGAGTGCCAGCTTCCCACATACAAGGTTCCAGTTTCAATCCATGGCCTGGATACCTAAAAGAAAAGAAAACAAAACAAAAGAAAAAACCTTATAGTGAAAGAATTTTCCATTTCATAATTCTGTCATATAAAATCCTAATTCAAACATGCTTTTTTAGTCTATGTGGCAAAGGACAGAATTCATCTGATATCAAACTGTAGATTACAAGAATCAATTTAGTTAAACTGTGCATGTCTTTCAGGCTTAATATAATTAAGCCTTTTATTGTTAAGAGGCTCAGTGGCTACATTTCTAGCTATTTCTATGTATCAACCAACTAATCATTTCTCACACTTGCTCTGACTAATATTCAATAATAATTTAATAATTGTATTCAAGCAACATATTCTAAGAATTATGCTTGTGTTGCTATTCTCATTTTGCAAAAATACAATTTACATGTGGAATTGTTTCAAAAATATAATAATTTCTGTATAATCAGGAATAAATTGTATTTTAAGGTAAATAATAATTTTCTTCACAATTTGAATAATATTTACAAATTTATGTTTGGAATTTACATGGATAAAGGAACAGAAAGAATTGGTTACCTAAAATTAAAAACATATTTAGAATTTTGTTAGTTTTCCCAAGAAGTTTACAGTATTCTCAAAATCACAGCTCAGATTTTAATCAGACCCACAACCATCCCAGAAATTCTCTAGACTGATTATTAGAAGGCTGTAGAAGGAAACCAATTCATAACTGTTCAGAACAACCAGGCATAGACTGCAAATGGATCAATGAGATGTCACAGCCACTCAGATCACATCCTGTCAAAAGGTCCTCAGAAACTAGTAATGAAAGACAACCTCTGTCAGTAGTAGTCATGGAGTTGTTACACACTTTTAATAGAGCAATTTTGAGATCATGTTGTGCACAGAATTCTACTTGAAATGTCTGAGTTCACCTATCTCAGGCAAAGCTAAAGTTGAATTGAGAGTCTTTCTATACACACTGGGTTTTTAACTCTAGGTATCCTTAAATGTCACTGTTCCAATTTTGGTTTTATTGTTAGTGAAACTCATCCCCTCAGAAATTATGGATAAGAATGAGAAAAAGCAATTTGGAGAGAAGATCAATTAATTCATCTATCTGTACTTATTTCCTTCATACTTTCATTTATTTTTCAGAGCCTACAACTTTAAAATTTCAATTATTTTGTCCAAAATTTAAATTTATTTGACTATTTATCTAAGAAAAGTCACTCTTCCCAATGTGGCAGACCATGATGACAGGCCACTCTACTTGATATTTGGGAGGATCTTAGTTGCCTAAATACTAACAACACCAAATTTTAAATGTGGTAACATCGTAGCAAATTTTAAAATATAAATTATGCAGTAGCCCAAAGATAATCCATTTAATAAGTATTGATAATTTTCATTAACAAATTTAAAGTTTGCTGAAATTAATTCAGAATACACTTACTGAGAAAGAAAATCTAATCAGAGTAACATAATCAGCTTTATGTGGAAAACATTCAAATTAGAAATTTTTGGAGAAAAAATTTATAAAACTTAGAATAGCAATTAACAAAATTTAGACAAACTAAAGCTATTATATAATGCAATATTTGGAGTATTCATATATGACAAAACGCTCAGGGTAAATGTATAAATTTGAATTACAGAAATGGGTTCTCCTGTATGTGCTACAACTTACACCCAAGGTAAACTTCTGCCTATAAATCCAGCATTAAGGTTTGGGCATGTAATTTCCCCTATAATTCATAATTCTCTCAGTTCTTTCCTGGTTGAGAGAACTGAGAGAATTTTCAAATGATTTTAATTAATATTTCTTCATTTCTAAGTTTAAGAAATTTTATAAAATCACTTTAAAGCTATGGTGATATCTGAAATAGACAATCAGTACTTGGCAAAAATAAAGCACATCTTTAAATGCAACTGTTAACTTGTGTGTGTGTGTGTGTGTGTGTGCATGTGAGAGAGAGGCAAAGAGAGAAAGAGAGCTTATTTATTTATTTATTTATTTTTGCATATGCCTTTCAGATGCTCAACTTGTCTTTGTTAGAGTACCTTCCTCTGGACCCTAGTATACAGAATATCACTTCTCTATTCAATCCAGAAATGAGTGTGTGGGTTCATATGAGAAAAATGCAAACACTTCTTTCCGTGGCTAATAAACTGCACAACTTCCAATTAGCTGAAATCCTTGTCTTTATGTAGATTCACCTATAAATCTGTGAGGTTCAGTGTGCAGTAGCAAGCTCAGCTGGAGAAGTAATTGTTTTAATCCGTATATGCTTTGACAACAGTTTACCTCCTACCTTATCCTACCCCAAAGTATAGCTATATATGTGCTCACACGGGGAAGTACTTTAAAAAGAAAATAAAAAATGTAAGGCAGGAGAAAGTGCCCTTCCTAGATTCCTATATACATAAAACACCTGTATAAGCAAGTATTTTTCCTAGCTATCCACTTAATTCTATAAACAGGTTTAAGCATATTTCTTATTATCAGTGCATTGTATAGTGACACAGTGTATTAACTGTGAGGCATAGTAATGTGGATACAGACCCAGAAATCCTGATATTTAAATTTTAATTGTAAATGAATAGCAATGCACAAATATTAATGTATTTCTTGAGTTAATTTTATAGTTCAGAAGATGCAGAACATACCATAAATCTATGAAAAAGAGGTAATTTAACTATTAATAAATTAATAGCAATTAGTAATCATATTTTTATGAATATATGTTTAAAACTCCAGTAAATTACCTAGCATGTTTAATAAACTCTAGGAGAACCTCCAGCTGAATCACCACATGATATCACCAAAAGGTATCAATCTGTCTATTCCAATAACCATTTATAAATTGGTTATGTTAGTTCATAGATACTTATTGAATGAGACCAAAATATTGAGCAATTGACACCGAGACACATGGATAGCACATATTGTTCCTTGAGGCTATGCACTAAAGTACGGTAGGTATTGGAGCCCTCTTGTCACCAAAGATTACCAAGAACTTACTGTGGTCCTCATGGAGGGTTCACATACATGAGATATGAGCAATGTGGGAAGTGGAGCAGCATATATTTTCCAACCAGCTTGGAAATGAATTTCAACAATTTAGCAGTTGCCATGATTTACTGGACCATTATCATTTAATATCAGCCTGGTAAGGACTATCTATCTTTATATCTATATCTAGTAATTTTTGAAACAAACAAACATACTAAGTTTGTACCAGCTAATGAAAATTATATTTAAAACTAGGAGACATTCTGCTGAAATAAAATTTGCTGTCAGAAGACCTGAGTTCTATTAGTCATTTCTTATTTTAATTAACTATATAACTTTAGGTAGTTATTTAATTATATTGTACCTCAATTTTGTGACTGGAATTGCAGGTATAAAACAATATTTCCTATATATTGTGAGAATGGAAAGACATTATGATTGTGTAAGACATGATTAAATACCACAATTTTCAATTATATTGTAAAACAAAATTATCTTAGATTTACTAAAATTTATTCAGTGCATGCTGTATATGAGGCACTGTTCTCCTTTAATATACCCCAGATACTTTGAAGTAAGTATAGTTTTTATTTCTATTTAATAAATAAGAGCAATAGGTAACAATGGTCCCCAAGGTTGCATGACTAATAAGTGGTTAATGAGTGACTTCAGTTTGACTGACTCCTGGGTCATCACACTAAATAAATTACACTACATCTCATTTTATGTAAGTGCCCAAAATGTGTACATATGATGAATTTTATATCAACCAAGAATGAATTGAGAGAATTGAATTTAACAAAACTATTATTTTGATTGGAAATCAATTTATTTATTTTATTGATCATGTTAAATTTAAATATTTCTTTATTTAAAATTCATTAAATATTTCCACTGATTACATGACTAAAAATTGGACCATGTCATGGTAAGATTAGGAATTATAATTTCAAAATATAGTGGTACCATTATTTTTTACAAAGGTACTTTTCACAGTGATATATAAGCAAATGACAAAATATGATAGATTGTCCCACAGTAGCATTCTTTTTAATAATTCATATTTAATTAGAGAAATTTTGATTTAATGAAATATGTGTAATATAGAGTTCCCATATTGAGAAAGCATGCACAGTTTTCTCAATTATTAACAATTTGCATTAGGGTGATGCTTTTGTTACTATTTATGAAAATATATTTCTGTAAGTACACTATTATATATTACACTATATAAATTAACTATAGTCCATAGTTTATAGCTTATATTAAGATTCACTGTTGGTTTTGTAAAGTTCTATGGTTTTAGAATATATATACTATTCTAGTTACATACATATAACCAAAATTTCCCCCTTTTGACCACATTCAAATAAATAATTCAATTCTACTGACTAAAGTCACAATGTTATTCCACTATCACCACCATCCATTAACAAAATATTTCCATTAACCCAATAAGAAACTCTGTACCAATTAAGCAAAACCCATCTGTTCCTTATCTCCCTCATGGTCCTAGGTAACCTGTATTCCAGTTTCTGACTCTATGAATTGGTTTAACCCATTTATTTCGTATCAGTGAGAAGATACATTATTTTTCCTTTTGTGTCTGGCTGATTTCACCTAACAAGATGTCTTCAAGTTTTATCCAGGTTGTTGCAAATATCATAACTTCATTCTTTTCTTGGCTGTGTAATATTCTATTGAATCCATATTTTATTTATCGATTCATCTGTTGGCAGATACTTGGATTGCTTTCATCTTATTGAAAATGTGAATAATGCCACTATGAACATTGGCCTGCAAGTATCTGTTTGAGACCCTACATTCAATTCTTTTGGGGATATACTTGTCCCCAAAGTATGATTGTCAAATCATATGATAATTCTATTCTTAACTTCTGAGGAATTGTCAAATTATGTTCCATAACAGCTACATCATTTTACCTTCCCCAAAACAATGAATAAGTATTCTACTTTCTTGTTTTCCTTACATACTCTCCAACCCTTGTCATTTTCCATATATTTTGTTTTGTTTTTTAATAGAAGCCATTCTAGTGGATGGGAAACAGTATTTCACTGTGGTATTTTCATTGTGGTTTTGATGTTGAGCACATTTCATGAGCTTATTGAACAATTGCATACTATGGAGAAAATATTCAAGTATTTTCCCCATTCTTAATTGGGTTATTTGTCCTTTTTTTGTTGAGTTGTAGGATTTCTTTATGTATTCTAGATATTAAAAACTTATTGGAGGGAGTGGATGTGGCTCAAACGGTTGAGTTCCCACCTCCCACATGGGAGGCCCCAAGTTCAGTTCCTGGTGCCTTCTGAAAAAACAAAAAACAAAAAACAAAAACAACAACCAAAACAAATGTAAAAACCAACTCAGGAAAGCTGACATGGCTCAGTTGTTGAGCACCAGCTTCCTGTATACAAAGTCCCAGGTTCAGTCCCTGGAACCTGGTATCACAAAAAATATAAAAAAATTAAAAACCTTACAAGATGTATGGTTTCCACATAATTTCTACCATTGTGTGGCTTATCTTTTCAGTTTTGTGATGTTTTTCCTGCACAAAGTTTTATTTTTTATTTTTATAAAGTCCTATTTATCTTTTTTACTTATGTTGCTTATTTTTTGGTATAAAATAGAAGAACTATTACCTAAAATGTCCTGAAGATGCTCCTTTATCTTTTCTTCTAGGAGTTTTGTAGTTTTGCTTTTTATATTTGGTCATTTATCCATTTGAGTTAAATATTGGATGTAATGAGACCAACTTCATCCTTTTGTATTTGGAGATCCAGTTTTCCCAGTGCCATTTCTTGAAGAATATTATTTCCCTGTTGAGTGGGCCTGGCCCTTTCAAAAATCAATTAGCTATGGTTGTGAGGGTTTATTTATGAAGTCTTCATTCAATTCTATTAGTCTGTATGTCTTTCCTTGTGCCAGTACCATCTGTTCTGATTACTTTAGCATTGAAATACATTTTGAAATGAGGAAGTATGAATCATCCAACTTCACTCATATTTTTCAAAATGTTTGTCACTTTTCCTTTTCTGCAAAGAAGTATGTTGTTAATTTGATTAGGATTGCATTGAATTTGTGAAATGCTTTATGTACAATTGAGACCTTAACAATGTTTAGTCTTACAATCCGTGACTATAGAATGCTTCTCCATTTATTGAGGTCTCTGAGATTTATTTAAGCAATGTGTTGAAGTTTTGTGGGTACAGCTCTTTTACATCTTTGGTTAAATTTATTACTGGACATTTGATTCTGTTAGGTGCCATGGTAATTGGGTTTTTCCTGATTTTCTCTTCAGATATTTCCTTAATAGTATATAGAAACACTATTGAATTTGGCATGTTGTACAGTGCCGTTTTTGAATTCATTAATTAACTGTGGTTACTTTTTGTGGTTTTTTTTCATTATTTCTATAAATAGGATCATGTCATCTCAAATGGGAAAATTTTATTTCTTCCTTTATATTTGGATGCTTTTAAAAATTTGTTTCTTGTCTAATTGCTCTGGCTAGTATTTCTAGTACAATGTTGATTAACAGTGGTGACAATAGATATCTTTGTCTTATTCCTGATCTTAAAGAAAAGTTTTCAGTTTTTCAGTATTCAGTAAGATGTTAGCTGTGGGTTTTTCATATATGTTCTTTATCATGTTCAGGAAGTTTCATACTAATCATAGTTTTCTCAATGTTTTTTACTAAAAAGGGGAGCTGAATTTTGTAAAATGCCCTTTCTGCATTAATTGTAATGATCATGTGATTTTTTCCTTGATTATCTTAATGATGTATAATACATTAATTGATTTTTTTCAAATGTTGTTCCACCCTTGTATACCTTGATCATGGAGTATAATTCTTTTACTGTGTTCGGACTTTTTTTTGCTAGTATTTTGTTGAGAATTTTTTGCATCATTTTCAAAAGAGTTATTGATTTGTACTTTTATTTTCATGCAGTAACTTTATCTGGCTTTGGTATTATGGTGATGTTGACTTCATAAAATGAATTAGGAAGTTCTCACTTCCCTTCAGTTATTTGAAATAGTTTGAGCTGGATGGTGTTAATTCTTGGAATATTTGGTAAAATTCACCTGTAAAATCATTTAGCCATGGGATTATCTTTCCTGGGAGCTTACTGATTATGGATTTGATTTCTTTGCATGAAATTGATCTTTGAGATCCTTAATTCCTGAGTCAGTGGATTTAATTTGTCTCTTTCTAAGAATTTGTCCATTTTATCTACTTAATCTAATTTGTTGGCATAGAGTTGTTCATATTATCTTCTTATAATCATTTTTATTTCCGTGGGACCTGTAGGAATACCCATCCTTTAATTTCTGATTTTAGTTATTTGAAGCCTCTCTCTTGTTTTTTTTTTTTTGTCAGACTTACTAATGGTTTGTCAATTTTATTGATCTTTTCAAGGAACCAACTTTTGGTTTGGTTTGTTGTCTATTAATTGCTATTCTCTATTTCATTTATAACATCTCTAATCTTTATTTCCTTCCTTCTGTTTGCATGGGCTTAGTTTTCTCTTCTTTTTTCAATCCTCCAGTTGTGAGAGTAGATCTCTGATTTGAGAACCTCCTTCTTCAATGCAAGCAATCAGTTATTTTTCTTTTCACAAGTGTTTTGCTTCATCCCATAAGTTTTGTTATGTTATATTTTCATTTTCATTTGTCTCAAGATATTTCCTAATTTCCCCTGTGATTTTTTTTCTTTAGTCCAATGATTGTTTAAGAGTGAGCTGTTTAATTTGCACATATTTGTGATTTTTCCAATTCTCCTCTATTATTGATTTCTATCTCATTCCACTGTAGCCACAAAATATAGAAGATATGTTTCTAGTATATTCAAATTTATTGAGACTTATTTTTGTGACCTAACATAATGCCTATCATGGAGAATGACCTATTTTCAATAGAAAAAAAATATGCATCCTACAGCTCTTGGGGGAATTTTTCTATAAACGGGTTAGGTCTATTTCATTTATTTTATTATTTAAGTCTTTTTTGCCCTTATTAATTTTCTGTCTAGATATTCTGCCCATTATTAAAAATGATTTATTAAAGAATCCTACTATTAATACAGAACTGTCTATTTCTACCTTCAAACATGTGAGTATTTGTTTCATATTAAAATTAGGCCTATGCTATTAGGTGCATATATATTTGTAATTGGTATGACTTCCTAGTCAATAGGCCACTTTATCAGTATGTAGTGACCTTCTTTGTCCTTTCTAACAGTTTTTTTACTTAAAGTCTATTTTATCTGATATTAGTATAACTACCCAGTTTTCCTTTGTTTTCTATTTCCATGGTGTATTTTTCCACCATTTTGTCTTCAAATACTTGTGTCTTTGAATTTAAGGTGAGTCTCTTTAAACAGCAGATAGTTGTGTAATGCTTTTTTACTCATCCTGCCAATCTCTTCCCTTTCATTGAGGGGTTTAAGCCATTTATATTTAAAGTAACTACTCAGAATGCAGGACTTTTATTATTTGTACTTTTAAAGTCTTCCACAATTTAGTTCCTCAATTGTCCTATTAATGTCTACTTTCATATTGAATTACTTTTTATAATGTACCACTTTGAGTCCTTTTCCATTTCATTCTGTATATATTTTTCATATATTTACTTTGTGGTTACCATGGGCTTAAATTTATCATCCTAATTCTATAACAATCATATTTGATTACTTCAACATGTTAACTTCAACAGCATACACAAAAATTTTTTCTATATGTGGAGAAAAATCTGTAAAAACCAATGCGTATAGACACAGATGTCAGAATTAGAATACAACAACATTCATCATTATAATAACTATTCCAAATGTTCAAAATGTTAGTAGTACCTTGGGAGATATTTTTAAAAAAGGGAACCAAATCAAAATTGTAGAAAAGAAATGAAAATGAAATGAACTGAAAAAGGTGGTAATGAAAAACACACTGGATGGAATTATAAGAAGATTAGATATTTCAGAAGAAAATATAAATTAATTTCAAGATGAATCAATAAAACCCATGCATATTGACACAAAGGGAAAATAAAGATTAAAAAGAGGGCAAAGCATCAGTGAATTGTAAGACAATTTCATCCAATGTAAAATAAGTGTAATGGAAATCCTTAAAAGAGAGAGAGAAAAAAAAATATTTCAATAAATAATGGTTGAAAACTTTCAAATTTGTTGAATATCATATGCCTAGAGATCTAAAAACCTCAATGTACCCAAAGTATTAAAAATTCAAGTAACTACATCTAAACATACTAAAATCAAATTGTTCAAAACCAGTAATAAAGAAAAAAATATTAATCTCAGCCAAAGATATAAGAATTGCCCCATACAAAGAAACACAGCAATTTTCTCTTTGGAACCAATCAAAGTGAGAAGAGAGCAATGAAATAAGCGTATAGTATTAAAGAAGAGAAAAAAAGTGAATTCAAAAGTCTGTACATAATAAAAATATATATCAAAATAAAAGTGAATAGATAGATAAATAGATAGATAGATAGATAGATAGATAGATAGATAGATAGATAGATAGATAGATAGATAAATGGATCCATCCAGGGATCTACACAAAGAAAGAAAGAGCACCATACAAAGTAACCACATAGCTAAATACTAAGATAATGTCTTATTATTTAAATCTTTTTAAAACAAAATGACTATTAAAATTAAAATATTAATGTAGTGGTTAAAAAGTCAATGAGACTTTTTTACATATATTTGAGCAATATGTAAGACAATGCAGAATGGCTGGGAGGGGGTAAATGTACATATATAGTTTATAGCTTCTTATACTCTAATTGAAATGGTATATCACTTAAAGGTAGCTTGTGATAAGTAAAAAATATATACCATAAATCCAAATAGCAGCCACTAAAATAACAAAACAATTATATTGAATACACCAATAAAGGAAATATAATTGAAGCATAAACAATAGCCAATCCAAAAGAAGTTAAAAAAAATGTAAAAAGTAAATAAGCAAAGATAGAACAAAGAAAAGACAATAGAAAGATGGTAGGTTTAAATTTTACCATATCAATATTACAATAAGTATAAAATGATCTAAATCCTCCCAATAAATTCCCATATAAACGGCAGAGACTTAAAGATTGGATAATACAAGTCCCAAATTTTATATCACCTAGTGAAAAAAAAATACTTTTAATTTAAGACACAGGTGGATTAGTAATAAAAGATATATACCATGTTAACACTAATCTAAAGGAAGCTCAAATGACTATATCAACATCAAAAATGTACATTTCAAATCAAAGAATATGATTAAGAATATAGAAGTTAAATTTACAATGTGAAAGAGATCAATTCTGCAAGATGGTAAACCAATTATAATTTCTTATGTAGCTAATGCCAGGGCTTCCAAATACATGAAGCCATACTTGTAAAATTACACAGAGATTTAACAATTCATTAATTATAGTCATAGGTTTCAATACACATTTTTAAATAATTGATGGAAGAATTAAAACATTCATAAGTATATAGAGATTTGAACTAATCTATCAAGCAACTTGACCTAATTGACATTTATAGAAAACTTCATCCAACAAGTAATAAGTAGTTTTAAATTTCACACAAAATATTTCTGAAGATAAACCATAGTTTAAGCCATAGCACAAGTTTCATTATTCAAAAGATTCAAGTAAAAATTATATTTTGTTCCTCAATGGAATTAACATAAAATTCAGTAACAGAAAGTTATAGAGAAATCTAAAAATACTTGAAAACTAAATGTACTAAAACTAAATGTACTTCTAAATAGGCCGTAAATCAAAGAAGAAGCCATAAAGGAATTAGAACTTATTTTAAAATGATTGCAAATGATATGTCAAATATTATAGAATCCCAGTAAACTTGCATCTGGCAGAATATTTATAAAATTACATTCCTGCATTAGAAAACAAAAAAAAAACATTTCAAATCAGCTTCCACAGCTCACTTCAGCTTCCATTTTAAGAAGAAGAAAAAAAGAAGAGCAAATTAAATACAAAGTAAAAGGAAGAAAGGAAATAATTAATTAGAAAGAATAATACAAAAATCAATGAAACCTAAAGGTAATTATCTAGCAGTATCAATAAAATTGATAAAAGGTACAGATGAGAGAAAAAAAGACTAAATAAGAATTAAGATTATCAAGATTTAGAGAGGTAATATCAGCAAAAAATGGTAAGGCTATACTATGAAAAATTTTACAATAATGTATTCTACAATCTAGATGAAGTGGAAAAATTGATTGAAAGATACACTATTACATTTCACCGACAAAAGAATAGATAACTTAAACAATGTGTTTTCTATGAAAGAAATTGAATTCATATTTAAACACCTCACAAAATAATACTTCAGCTCATGATGGCTTCAATGTTGAATCTACCAAATCTTTAAGGAAGAAATAATGTCAATAGCATAACTCAATAAAATTGTAAATAAATAAATATTTATTACCTTATTATTTGAAACCACAATTATCTGATACCAAAACCAGATGGAGACATCACAAGAAAAGAAAATTACAGTGTGATATCAGTCATCCACAGAGATGCAAAAATTCTTTTAAAAATTTACCAAACCAAATCCAAGAATATGTAAACAGATAATATATCAAAATCAAGTGTGTTTTATCTCAGAACTATAAGGTTGATTATAACAGTAAAAAATAACCAGTGTAATTCATCATATTAATAATTTTAAAAGAGGATGCATTTCAATAAATGCATAAGTAGACATTTGATAAGGAGAGGCAAGATTGCAACTGAGTGAGGCGCTCCAAGAGTCAACTCTCCCTACAGGGCAGATAGTAATCACCCAGAGTTATCTAAAGCATCTGTTTAGGGCACCTTAGAGGCTGGTGCCCATTCTCCATTTGCTTGAGCTATTCCGTGGCCAGAGTTGGAAGCTCCATTTCCCAAAAATGGGGAAGGAAGAGACGGTTGGCCACTGACTTCAGCTACTGATTAGTAAATTTGGCTGGCTAATGTATAATCAGAACAGCTAAAGTCTGAACCTGTCCAAGATGAAAAGAGGTCAGAAGGCATCATTTTTAACTCAGTCCCTGGCAGGTGGGGAAGTGAAGCTAATTGAAAATCACAGTGAATGTAGGGAGCGGCTTCTTCCCATCCAGATCTGATT
>PVKH010011207.1:0-17870 GCA_004027955.1 Chaetophractus vellerosus
ATCTGCTGCTGTTCCTACCCCATTACCTCTCTGAACTCATCCCCTCTGATTTCTCCCCTTCCTCTTCTCCTTTCTAACCACACTGGCCTCCTTGCTGTTCTTTGCATATGCGGGGCAAGTTCCTGCTTCAGAATTCTGCACCGGCTCTCTCCATACCTCTTTTACTCCTACAATCTTTGCTAGCTGTCTGCATGATGTGCTCCTTCATCCTTTAGTGTCTCCCTCCCGTGAAGCTATCTTGGCCATCTTATTTAAAATTATAACTGTTTTCCTAGCTTTCTCCATCCTCCCTTCTCTGCTTAATTTTTTCTTCTTGGTACTTAGCACTTTCTAGCAGCTTATATGATTTACTTATTTTATTTTCTATCACCACATAACTAGAATGCCAGCTTTATGAAGGCAGTGATTTTTGTTGGTTTTGTTCAATGCTGTATTTCAAGGCTGTAACAGTGCTCAGCATATAGTACATGCTAAATAATAATAATTTCATCCATGCACTTTCATTATTTAATTTAATTCTTTGTATTCTAAGGATGCTATGACATATGAGTAAGGTCTCCACTCATGAGTAGACTTTGAACAGGCAGAGAAAAGCGGGAGGTATTCAGGGAACTGGAAGAGGGCCTGCAAAGGCATGGTGTCTGAGAGCACAGTGTGTGAACATTCAGGGGAAGTGGGATTTAAGAGAATTTAGAATCTCATTAGAAGGAATGGTGGGAGGGCAACATGCAAAGGTTGACAGCATCCAGATTATCAATGCGCATGTATATCACAGCCAAGGTATTTGAATTTATCCTCGAGGCAGTGGTGAGTTATTAAAAGAATTTCCACAGGGGTTTGACTTGCTCAGATTAGTATTTTGGAGAAAAATCTCTTCAATGTAAAAATTTTTTTTAAAAAAATTATGAACTCACTCAAATGTTTAGATAGGTATAGAAAACATTTTTTTACAGCATAATTGTCATGAAACAGTACCAGGGAAAGGTTTATAACTTAAATAAATTCAGATCAAAGTGAAGGCACAGCTACACCTGCACACGGGAGCATGAGCACGGGCTGGTGTGGCCTATGTAAAATAAGTGCCTTTGGAGTATACCACCATTTTAGAAATTCTGTACTGCTGATGTGATGTTCCTCTTTCACCATCACAACAGGCTAGGTCCTACTGCACTCTGTTATCATTAAAAATACTTTGATAGGATTTGCAGTAAAGGGAAAATGCTAACTTTCCTCTCAGCAGCATTTTCAGTTACTTTTCAATCTACATTCATAAAGAAAAAAATGACTAACAGTTTTAAGCATGAAATCCATTTACTTTGTGAAAACAAAGACTTTTCTTTGTGGCAGAAAAAAATAGTCCCTAGAGAAGAAATTTTATTTTTGTTAGAAGTGTTGGAGGATGGTATTTTAGAGATAGTATGTGGGTTGCCAACCAACCGTGATCGTACGTTTCTACAATAAAGAGAGCCTATACCAGGTGGACAGTCTATGGAAAACAGCTACATGTTCAGTTAAGGTGTTTTAGTACATTTTGTAGTTTTTCAACTTTATCTCAACTTCCAGCACATCAAAAGAATTTAGTTTTAATTTCCTCTTGTAGGAATTAATCTGTATGTAAGCCTATCTCTAAATAGCCAGAGAGGCCATGCCCGAATGTGGAGCCAATCTTCTCTCCACACTTGCTAGTGCCCCAAAGAGATTTACTCACATGTAAACAGACCCCTACTGGCTTCCTGTTGGTAGAGTTAAAAGTAACTTATTTTAAGTTGAGATTTTAGAAATTGTAATAACTTACTTTGTCAGGGGTTCCAAAGAACAGCAACTGACTGGTAATTTTAAGACAAAAAGGATTTCACTGCAAGGAAAGAGGGGAGGAGAGGAACACACAAATTGATGGGAAGATGGAGAGTCTGATGTGGAAAATTTGCAGAAACCAGGGGACTCTGCAGGAAGCAGGAAACTACAGTCAACAGCAGAAGCATGGTTTGTGCACTGCCTTTGCTGCTGCAACGAATCTGGCCTCCTGAAGTTCCCTCTTCTTTTTCATGATTTATAGGCTACCACGGAGTCGACAATGGAAGTCTGTCCCCTTCAACTCATTAGGGAAAAGTGCCCAAACAATGTAGGTCCTACTGCCAAGACTATACCAAATGGGAATTTTCCCCAAAAGGAGACCATGGTGTTCATAGGAAGAGGGGGAAGGTTGGATGCTTTCAAAGTGGCCAATACCTGCTACATTTGGTGTTTTGCGTTTTTTGAAATGGTTGAGTGAGGGTAAGGGTTTTTGCATATGTAAATTAGTTAAAATATTTATATATCTATATCTATTCATACAGTAAATAGATTTTTTCCTTGTGGAAAGGATGCTGTGGGTTAGAAGGGAAGAAGAGGAAGGTTTGATATAGACCAAATTTATCATCTGCGTATAGTAACTCAGGATTATCTGTAGTATTGAAGACCCAAAATTATGGGTTTGGATTATATATGAATTTCTCTATTTTTTCCTCACTCACTACTCCTCAATTCATAGCAATGAGACAAGGTAAACAAATAAAAATCTTTGGATGCTTTCCTTATTTCAAATCATGTCAGAATCAAAGTAAAACCCTGTTAAAACTTCAATGGATGTTATGTGTCTACGTACACATGTGTGTATGCATGTTTGTATGTATGCATGAATGTATAGATATATTTAAAAAATTTTTAACTATTTGATAGTCAATTGCAGATTGCAGACCTGATACTCCTAATCACTTCAGTGTATGTTTCTTAAAAACAAGGAAATTCTTTAATATAACCATAGGATCATGATCAAAATCAGGAAATTAATATTGATACAATCCTATTATCTAATCCACAGTCTTTATTCAGATTTCACCATTTGGCCCAATAACATCCTTTGTAGCAAAAGAAAATCCCAGATCCTGTGTTGTATTCTGTTGTGTCTTTTTTCTTCATGATATGGAATAGTCCCTCAGTGATCTGGAAAGAAAATGTTTCTTTGTATTTTTAAATAGTATAGGCCATTAATTTGTAGAATGCCCCTCACTTTGTGTTTACCTGATATTTCCTTATGAATGGAATTAGGTTATGTACTTCTGGCATGAGTATAACAAGAACTAAGTTATTTTTTTCAGTGCATCGTATCAGGAGACAAATGAGGTCAGTTCTCATTCCTTTTAACTTTGATCACTTGGGTAAGATGATGTCTGCCAGATTTCACCACTATAGCATTACTTTCCTTTTCTTTTGTAATGCATATCTGATGGGGAAATATTTTGAGGCAATGTAGATATCCTGTTACTATTCAAATTTTTACCCGCTGGCATCTATTGATAATTCTTGCCAAATGCTGATTTTTCTAATTTCATTATTCCTTTTATATTTATTGGTTGGATTTATATTTAAGGAAAAGCTTTACATTATTTATTTATCTGACTAATCTATCATCTATCTATCTATCTATCTATCTATCTATCTATCATATATTACTTGTATTGAGGTGGATCCTGGGGGCTTATTAAATGTATTATAATCCTTTACTATCATTATTTATTTTGATGCTCAAATTATCCCAGATTTGTCCAATGTAAGCCCTTTTACACCGGATCCTGTGGGTTTCTATACTTTCTCTCTCCCCCAGGTCGGAAGACGTGTTTGTATTCCTTATAGTACAATGCTTTGTATATAATAGATGCTTAAAACGATATTGAATTTGCTAAGAATCTATGTGTTTTCCTCTAAAATCCTCAACTTTAACTATCTGTAAAAATGTCCTTCCAAATAAACTTTTTTAAAAGCAAATTCATGAAAACATACAAATCTGTGTTTTATTATTCTCATACTGAGAATTCCATGGGTTGTACAAATTCATATTGTTCTAATTTTGTATAAATTTTATTTTATTTTATCATTTTAAAAGTTTCTTTTGTATTTATATATTCTTCATTTTATACAATGTAAATAATTGTAAAATTTAAAGTAAGCACAGAACAATAACATTTAGACAAAGCAGTATGTGTGTTATCTAGCCATTTCCCATCCTAAAGGAATTTGGGAAAATTCAGGCCAGGTAAATGACAAAATAAATTTTCTTCCAAGATTAATTTCTGTCCTGCCAGACATCCCTTTGGAAATGGCCTTATAACCTTTTCCCCTCTGTGCTAATTTCCCACATTCCTACTGTAGAGAAAATGTGTTCAAATGAATCATCATTTACTTCTTATGCCCTTTATAAAAACTGAGAAGTCATAAAAGAGATAAAATACCGAAATACTGATCATATCTTGATTATAGCTTGATATAATTTTTAAAAGGAGCTTTCAGCTTAAGCCAGATCTGGTGAAATCTCTTGTGGGGACAATGTTAACTCATCAGCATGGACAGAGTGCATATTTGCAGCAGGCATTGTACTTGGAGCTTAATAAGTTACTGCCCCATCTTCAAAAGGCTCAGTCTAGTTGGAAAGCCGTATCAGCAAAAAATTCCAAAATAAGGCACTAGGGGCAGTTTTGAGAGCAAAGGAGAGGTGTTCACTACTTCATCCTGAAGCTGGTTTGTGAGGTGCTTTTGAAAATAAGTACAAATAAATGTGACTAAGAAGGAAGTGATTTTCTCCCTATCTTTTAGAATGGCTCATGTCAAATGATAATTTATTCTAAAGAAGGCTGTAATTGATTTAATTGTAAGAGACTTAATTAAGTCAAGTAATTTGATTTGAACAAAAGTACTAATCATTTTGAATTGTAAAACAGAATATTATATAACCATTGTTATAAGTTTGTGAACATGTTCTGTCTGACAGATTTGCTCTTGCATAATGAGGGGGCATAATGGTCAGAAGAATGGATGTGAGCAAAAGAAAACTATCTAGATGTCAAAAATGTTTTTGATTATGCTTTATATGACATAATTGGAGAATGATGGGTTCTTCATTTTGGAGAATGAAAAATACTAAATCTGGTGTCTGTGCAGTGTGGAGAAAGGGATATGCATGGATAAGTTTCATAGCGTGTGTGAAATCCTTTAAATTATAAGCTGATTTTTTTTGTGTTTTGTTATTTTTCTCTGAAAGGGTCAATAGCTTTTATATTCTCAAGGGTGCCCCTTGAATCTCTCCAAATTAAGAAGCATTTGTGGAGTAATGTGCTGAAAGTGGCGCTAGGCTAAAAGTATAGCCCTAGACTAGCTACTCCAAGTGCAATCTTTGAGCAATAACTTTATCTTTCAAAGACTCAAATTCTTCATTTCTAAAGTCAGAGATTTAATTAAAGTCAAGTTTCCTTAGTAGATATATATCAATTGACAAGTCCATCTTAAAAATATTTGTAATCTAGGCGGCGACATGTGAGGTATTTTGACCCTGACAGATTTGACCCCCATAGTGGCATTATGAAATTTGAATTTTGATTTTCAGTTTCTTTTGAAAAATCAGGAGATCTGTCTACTCTGGACCATATCATGGCCTGACAGTCATTTGGAACAGATGGTGCTAACACATTGGCAGGCATGTGTATTCATGTTCTTTACAGTCTCCACCGTGCCCTATGGTTTCACACCAGCTTGCTCCACACATTTATAAGGTTTTCCTGCCCTTGGAAGCATTTGAATTGGTGTCTTCAGAAATATGTGATATACCCTGCAGCTGAGGTAGAGAAAGGACCATAGAGAGGTGACACAATGCTAGCAATGCTTGGCCTGTACTGAGAGAGTCCCGAGGCTCTCTGTTTTCCTACCTGAGTCCTGATTATGGAGGAAGACTTAACATACTTTGCTAACAAGTGTCCCCCTACTTGGCTGCTGGAAACTGTTTTTGTATGACACTCTTAAGCATTTGCCACCCACCAATATTTAAAGATACTATTTTATATTGGGCTTAAACGATCTCAGGTTAGAATAGAGAGAGAGGGTCTGAAAATGAGAAAAGGATATCATAAAACTACTTGCTCAGGTCCTGTTTATTCACAAGGAAAAAGAAACCTGAATTAATTGTGCATTTTAAATAGCTTTCTTGGCTAGGGCAGTGGTCTGCAAATTTTTCTGTAATGGGCCAGATAGCACAGATTTCTCACTTTTTTCTCCTTACAGTCTCTTTTGCAAGCATGAATGCAACCCTAGACAATACATAAGTACATAAATGAATGAGCATAGTTGTTTTCCAATAAAACTTTATTTACAAATACAGGTGAATTTGGCCTGTTGGGTGTAGTTTGCTAGTCCCTGGGCTAGTTACTCACTAGAATATGGAGTCTTATTTTAAAAGTGGCTTAAAGATCTTGAACAGTAATCACAAAGGTGATTAAAATAGGATGCTATTACAGGAGGTAAATGATTGTTTAACTCTGCCAAAAAGAGCCTGTTGGGTGACATAATTTGTGTTTGACATAAAAGATAATTTCCTGACAATGAGAGTGGTAACATTTTAGAATGAATTACTAAGGCAGTTTGCGGACTCTCTCTGAAAGGCTGTAAAAATAGTATAAATTTTCATCTTTCTGAGACAGCTTTCTATAAAAATATGAACAGGATAATCTGTAGGCACTAGGGGATGAACAACTTGGAATGCAGATCTGTGTTTGAAAATAAAATTGGAACAGAATTAGACAGAAGCAGACCAACAATTCAGAATCCTGATCTTTACATTAGTACCCTTTGCTTTCGTATTCTTAGGCAAGGATTTTTTTAGAACCACTTTCCTAATCTCTGAAATGTGTACATGTTCCAGGGAACATGGTTGATTAACATCTAATGAAACCACCAGTAGCATATTTAATGATTATGAAATGCTTCATAAACTTTAAATAACAGATTTCTCACTTAACAAAATTGTCCTAAATTTCTTTTTAAATCCACAGAATATATTCTCTTAAATTACTTGTGCAGACAACTGTGATTTTGTAAAGGGGAACACAAAATCATGCAGCTATATTTTATTTACATTGTTACTTTGGGCACCACTAACTTAAGATAATAACTGCAGAAACTTTCATTGGTACCAACTCACTTTTATCAAATAGATTCATAGAAAAATTTGATGACAGCATTGGCAGGGACTTTGGAGAAAATCTAGTGCAAGCCGTCATATTTAAGATAGAGAAAGTAGAAATCTGGCCTGGGTTTCACAGCATCTAATAAAAATCCAGAACTTCAAATGTGTAGCTCACTCCATAAAACTAACTGTGGGAATTTGTTTTTTTTCTTTTTGCCAAAAAATTGATCATGAGGCAGTAAACTCATGTTTCATATATCTGTTTAACCAAATAATTTATTATGTGTATATAACCTGTTGAAGTTTAAAAACCCAATTTTTTGCAAGGACTGGACCACGGTCATACTAGTGTTTGCTTCTTTTTATTTCCTTTGCATGTGTTCTAAATTATGAGAATGTGTGCTAGACATCTCAACAACTGGATGAAATATAAGCAGAGTGGAAGAGATTGCTAATCTGTAAAATGAGTTAAAGATTCATTCTGTATCATTGTTGCAGTCTTATTTTAGGGAGGTGGGAGTAGAAAGGCAAATATAATCACTGAGTTAGATGTCTTAGATGATAAATCAAGTTTAATAAAGAGAGAAGACCCTAAGGATTAAACTTGAGCATACTTACAAATCTATATTTCTTCTGAGAATATCTGTGTCTTTCAGACATTATAGAACAAATAAATAATATAAGCTATTTCTTTTCTACTGTAGCTCTTATTGCAAACCGTAGCAGTGTGTATATGTGTGTGCATCACAAAACAGGTTTAATTGGTTTATCAGAACAATTATACTCTACCTTCCCTTCAACATGTGATTAAAGCTGTCCACTTTAACTTTAGGGAGTCTTGGACACAAATTTCAAGGATTCTACTTTTAACAAAAAGATGTTTTTGTAATGCGTAAATTAAATTTACCGTAACAATGTTTGTGACTAACATGAGAAAAATCAGTAGCATTAAACTTGTCACTCCTCCAGTGTTACAAACAAATGTGCTCTTTTCCAACTTAATCACTTTTAATGCACGGGCTTGGCCCTGAGTGTACTGGATACTTCCAAAAGTTAATTTTACCCTCAGGAGATTTGCTGCCATTATACAAAAAATGTTATAGACTCTGAATGAAATTCCAAAAGAGGGGTCTCACAACCTTTGTTTAAAAGCAACATCGTATTTGGAGGACTAATCCATTAAAATGTAATATATATATCACTTATTTACTTTTCTAAGCTTGAAGTATAATTTACGTAAATACAGTAAGACGCACAAATCAATTGCCCATACCCATACCCCTACCAAAATATAGAAAATAGTTCCATCACCATAAGCTTCCTTATGCTACTTTCCATCATTCCCTGAACTGATCCCATACCACAGACCAGGCAACCACTCTTCTGATTACTTTTATCATAGATTAATTATACCTGTTGTAGAACTCCCTGTAGATGGCACCATGAAGTATGCTCCCTATTGTGTCTAATTTCTTTCCCTCAGGTTAATCTTTTCCAGGTTCATCCATGATATTGCATGTTCTCAGCATTTTATTGTTGAGTATGAATGCTTCTGTTTTATGACAAGTTAAACCTATGTGGCAAGTATAGACTATCTTCTTAGAAGTTAGAAAATAAGACCACATTTGATTATTTTCTCCTCCATGTAGACCAATTCTTACTACAACATAAAGTATTTCTATATAAACAAAATTATTTTAATCACAATGACTCACAAATTGTGCCATAAATGTTTTAGGAAAAATTGTATCAAAGCTTTTAGAGTTTTTGATTTATACCTATCTAAATTTTATTAATTTCATTATATAGATATTTATTGAGAACCTAGTATGTGGAATGCCTATACTGAATAAATTTCCTAATATGTTTTGAATTTATATGTAAAATCCCTAGAAGAAATGAAGCATCAGTAACCGATCTATGCCTATATATTTATAATCTCCATTTATTATTAATATGTTACTTTATAAGCTGATACAAACGGATAAAATTGTTTATGGAGATGAAAAATCAGTTAGAAAGTTATAGGTACTGAAAAATGAGTTCCTATATACCACTTTTCCAGAATAGTTTGTCCTGGAGGCTTCCTTTGCTGCTTGCTGTTGAAAAATAGACTCCATGGGGTTCAAGCAACATGGAGATTTTAATTAGGTTTTAATTAAATGTTTTCTGTGGTTTTGCATAATAAGGAGATAATACAAATCTGATTCCTACAAAATCTAGCATGTGTCTGGATAATCTACAACATACAAGGAATCTCTAAGCATCCACATAATTTAGTATTATTTCTGTTACATGTATTTTAAAAGGATCACCTTTACAGTATCTCTAAATATGTTTGTTGGAACTGGTGAACTCAGTAGAACTCTTTAGGGGGCACTTTTTTGTTGTTTTAATTTTAACTTCAAATTTAATTGGTTTACTAGGAAGTCAATTTACTGATTTAATTCCTTCAAAATTACTGCAAACTTTTATTTGCAAACTTTAAAAGTCTTACACAAGAATCCTTGGATTTTTATGAACCCAAAGGGATAGAATACAGTATTGCACCACATTTAAATGTTTGACCATAGTAAAGATGCCTAAACTCTTTGTTTCTTTGTAATTGGGGATAAAAATATACCAACTCCCTAAGGTTGTTGTAGGGCTTACCTGAGATGGTATCTCATAGTGTCTCATTGTTGCCTTTGGCTAGAATCCATACTTGATGCCATATAGTTAAACAAGATTGTAGGGATAATCACAAAGAAGAACTAGCAGGATTGGACATTTAAAATATATTACAGTTCTGTTTTGCCATTTCTTCATTTTTAATATATTGTAAGCTTTAAACAAATGAAAGTGCTCTGCACCTCTCTTGAACTTTGGGAGTCTCTAGTCAAAATCGTTATGTAATTGAAGTGACCAAACATTTATTGAGTTTTCACTATTTGACAAGCCCTGAATTAAATTATAGGAATATGAAATATACAATTTCTTCAATTCCTTTTCTTTATTCAGATTTTCTGTTTACTCCTTTCAGGTTTTCATTCAATATGTATTTTCACCCCTAATTTGAAGAACTTTTGTTTTACCTGTAAATGAATAGGTTGGACTGGATATTCCCTAATATCTCTTTCAATTCTGCAATTCTGTGCCTTCTAAATCTGTAATTTGAATACAAGCTTGGATATGTGCAAATCCTGAAGCAGGCTTTGCTGAGAAATGTACAAAGTTTCAAATTATTTTATATCCAAGTTTAAGAAACTAGACTTTGGAGACATATAGGCCTAGGTACAAATCTTTATCACTTGGATTACCCTTCTGCAAACTACCTAATCTCCATGAATTTATCTCTGTGGGGTAATCTGTAAGTGTGAATAATAATATTACTTACTTTATAAGGTTTTATGAAGATTAAATGAGCTAATGCATGTGAGGCACATACATAAAATACAATGAGCTCTAAATATTAGCCTTTATTATTAGGACAATATAAATATTGTCAGTCTAGCTATATGGAAAATATTCCTAAATAGTCTCAAGTTAGTTAAAATGGATTTGTCCCCACTTTACAAGAGAAGTTAGTGAACTTTGGTGATGGTGACAAAATAAATGTATTTTCTGTCTATTCTATCCATGCTCTTATCAGGAGCAACATTCTGTGATTCTTGGTGGCAGGAAAATATGGCAGCCATGCTTGTCATGGTAGAACCATCTCATATCTAGTATCTTCATTGCCTAAGACAATACTGACCATAACAGCTCTACTACATGTTTGTTGAATGGATAAACAAATGATTGACTAGTTGAATGAATGAAAAGGACTCCATAAAATCATCTGTTCTTTAAACATTGGGAGAAACCTGTCTTGCTCAAAATGGTTGAGTAGAGATCAAAATCCAGACTTGCCTGTGTTGGAATTTTTTCTGCTATTCTAAAATCTTTTGTTTTTTTGTAATGATACAAATGCAGGAACATGTTGCTCCATGTTCTGATTTCTTCTTCATCAGCACTATAGTGACTTCACAAAACCTGTGATTAAATCACTTTTTTGATTTATCCACAGCATGAATCCCAAGTATTTAGTGGGGGCTGTTAAGATTAGTTTTCCTATCTTATTTTCAGGTAATCTGGGACTAGGAAAGAAATAGATGACCTGGGATTTTTAGCAATTTTTAGTAGATCCAGTAAATGTGACTGTTCCAGAGGGAGATGCTACCCCCACCCCCAAAGCTGTAATATTATCCCATTTATTTAGAGTCAATGATGGTCTTATGACTCTGTGTTTAACTTTCCAGTTAAGGTTGGGATGGTTTTATATTCCAGTGGACCCTTTGTGAATATGGAACTCCATTAAGAAGATTCCCTTTGAAATCTTGGGATAAAAGACCTTGAATGTGCCTCATTAGGTTATAACATTGGACCAAGGTCATGCTTCCCTTTATGTACCTTTGATCTTAATGATCTGAGTTTGGTCCAGAATGATCTTATGCTCTTAGAACAGCTGCTCGGGTATGAAAGAGCATTTTTTAAAGGCATAGAGATTGAGAAATACATATTGAAATCAGGACTAGTGAAGTCAATTCAGCAGCTGGTTGTAAGAGAACATTTTGATATTTAGTATGGAAATGCACCAATAATGATGGGTCAGGAGTATATAATTAGACACATATTAAAGTAATAAACATTTGAAATGCACTCATCATTCAGACTTTTTTCCCCACATTGTCTGTGTGGAGACATATAGAAAGTAAAAATATAACAGGGAACTACAGAGACTGCTGGTAGGAAAATCAGTTGAAATGATCCAGATGCTTCTGCCATTTTAAAGGTCAAATCTGCTTTGCTCATAAAGCCCAGAGTAGTATGAGAGGAGATGTTTAATAAATCTTGGAATTTGGTAGTAGGAGAAAAGTGGTGAATTTACAGACCTTAAGCTTGGTTTCTTGGATTGTCACATTATGCCATCTATGAGTGGAAAAGATTTCTTCCAGCTGTAAAATGATAGGTTAAAAGAAATGTCACACTTTTACTTTTTACCCCTATTTAAATGAATATCCATATGCTCTGAATATTGCCACATTTCCAGGCTTTAGAAACTGAAGGCTTTTCTTATTCATAGGACAGGCATTGTAGGAGCTACTATAGTGCAAATTCATCCCCATACATATTCTTCTTTTTGGAAATATCAGCTCTTGGGTAGCAAGAATAATTTCATTTTGGCCTCCATAGCCTTTGGCTTTTATCTGACAGTTCCAGAAAGTGCAGAGGTTATGATGTATTGCTTCAGTGACACGAACACTTGTCCCTTAGGATTGACATTTCAGGAACTTCTTCATGTGTTACAAAGCCACATGCAGAGTGTTTGAAAGGCACTGGATAGCTGACTTCAGCCACAGGGAAAGTGACAGGGACCTGTAGTAGAGCTTTTTCAGTGAAAACCTTTAGGCATAATTAGATTATTTTAGTAGGTAGTGGATTCCTGTCAATCCAGCCGTGGATTCCTGTCAATCCAGCCATCTCCAGAGTATGCAGGGAGCTACCAGCATTACATGACAGCTTTCTTTGGCTGCTTGCCACCAAATGAAGAGTTAACTTCAGGGACCTTTTGAACTGCCTTCAGGGTGTGGGGGTAGAAATGCAGCAAGCTCAAGAGACATTTTAAAGATTGATTCATCATCTGAAGTGCTCCTAAGGATTCAGAATGAACCTGGAACATGGGAGGTAATTCAAGGTCCTCTGAAATATCACCTACTTATAAAATACTTGTGTGACATATAGTGAGCTAATCATATAATACTGGTATGATATGTGTAAAATATTCATAAAATTCTGGTCTGGCATATAGTGAAATATACATAAAATACAGTTGTCAAAGCAAGACTAATGCTATGTTATAGGTAACATGGATTTCCATAAGTTTTGGTTTAGCATTGGTATGGTAAGCATGACTTTAAAGGGTCAGCACAATCATATAATTAGTCACTAGTTCTTTGTCCAAAAATATTTGGAGGTATTTTGTGATAAACTTGTCTGGGGAAAGCTTTTACTTTCTTCCTAAAAGGGAATACACATGATGGAATTAGCATCTTCGCATTCACCTTCATGCTTGTTACCTCATTTAGAAGCTGAGCTAAGGAGCACAACCACCTTGAACTTCTAGTTCTGTGAGACAAGCTCTCAGTTGTTCAAGGCACTTTTTGTTTTTAAGATTTTATTTCTTTATTTCTTCCCCACCCCCTCATTGTTTGAACTTGCTGTGTGCTGTGTCTTTAGGAGGCACCGGCAACATCTCCGTTATGAGAGGGAGGCGCCTAATCACTTGATCCTCCTCTGTTCCCTGCTTTTTTGTGCCTCTCATTGTTTTTCTTCTTGTGTCTCTTGTTGCGTCATCTTATTGTGTCAGCTTGCTGCACTGTCTTCTTTCGGAGACACTGGGAACCGAACCATGAGCTTCCCATGTGGTAGGTGGGAGCTCAGTGGCCTGAGCCATGTCTGCTTCCCAAGGCACTTTTAAATTATGGTTTCAAAGTGGCTGCTGCAATTCCAGGCATCACATTTTCATTCAGGTATAGAGGAAAGACAGATCGTCTGAGTTTCATTTAGCTATCATTGGCCATAACTGGTTTAACATGTCTACAAAGGCAGAAAATAAATGTAGAAAGACCCTGGATCCCTGATAGCTTCATTTAGTAGTTGAACCAATGAATTCAATGCCTATCTCTGAACTTTTTGTTTTTTAAAGCATTGTAATAATACTTTCTGTTACTTGCAGCTGAATGCATTCCTAAATAATATAGATAGGTAGAATTTGGATAAAGGTGGGGTAGGAAAGAGGATATTTGAGGTAAGGTAAATGTATGACTGAATGAGGGGACAGTGAAGAGATTGCCTTGTCTGAAGTGGATTAACTGTGGCTTACTTTTCTGGAGTAGTGAGGAATAGTTTGCGAAATCTGCAAAAGGCTTTAGTATAACATGAGATTCTATTCTAGAATTATCATGGACAATATTAACAAAAATCCAACCAAAAACATTTTGCTGGTCCATTTATTATATATTCTAAAAGCGGTTTCTTAACCAAGATTTAGGAAAGCATTCTAGCTATGCAATCAACTCTTGATTAGCTGGGCAAATTTGTAGGAGATCAAGGATATACAATCTGAAAATGTTAATCTTAAAATATCTATATTTGTATTTATAAATCAGCAAACATTTTTGTAGAACATTCACTTATTTTAAACTTGACTGAAAGAACCCCATGGCTGTAATAAGAATGCTTAATTCATTCATGGTTTATTAATAATGAATTATATGTTATTCAGTATTTGCTTCTCTATTTAAATTTGGATTAGATACATTGATCAACAAATAACAAATAAGGAACATATTAAATATTCAACTTTAATTGTCTACACTGTTTCTTAAAGTTGACTCCAATAAGATTTTTAGAGCAAGAATTAGCCTAAAGACCAAAGAGTATGAAATACATCAGTAGACTGTATACGAATTGATTTAGAAATGGCAAATTCCATAGTCTAGATGTAGTTCAATGTCTAAAAAAATTCAGTCCACAATGTCAAAAGCTTTTTCACATTCAGTTTCATTCTGGTGACTCTTTCATTATTTTAGGGGAGCCCGGTGTGGGTGAGATGTTACAGATATCAACAGTGAGGAAATCTGGTTCTTTCAAGTCAGTGTTTTTGGCTGAAGCTACAGTTTCCCAGTGGTGTCTATTATAAAGCAACATGCAGGACTTGGCAGCAAGTTAGAGATAACAAGACTTCCATCCCAAAGACCAGCCAAGTTGCATTCTAAATTTTGCCCATCTGTCACCAGTCTCCTCTGTCCCATGTCAGAGTCAAATTTGGAAACTGGTGACTCTGGAGGTACTTGTTATGCCTGGCAGAACAAAACCCAAAGGTCTTATTGTTCATGACAGTTTGGATGTACTTGAACAGTAATTACTGTTCATATGGATTTCCTTGTGGTGTTCTTCTGTTTCATTAGCTTCCATCTTCCCTTAGATGGGTCCCAGAGTACAGAGTATTGAATAGTAGAAGCAGCAAGAGATGGTACCACAGATGATTAGAAAAAAAAACAACTTTATGTGAGAGCCAAAGAATGCTAGTGCATACCTAACATTTGTTTGAACTATATTTGTTGCTTATTAATCAAAGTAAGAAAGGGTAAGTAAAAAGCAAAAACAAGTTATAGCTACATTTTCAGAGGATTATGATTTAAAACATTTTAGTATTATGAATTTATAACTGAAGATGCTATATTAGAAATTATCTATTTTTACACAACTATTCGGATGAATCTCAAACAATTTTGAATAAAAGAAGCCAGACACAGGAGAGTATATATAATATGATTGCATTTACACGAAACTCAAAAATACACAAAATTAGTACATGGTCTGAAAAATTAGGATAGTGGTTACACTTGGGGTAGTGTTTAGAAGTGGAGCAAAGTTGGGGTTTCTGGGAAGCTAGTAAAGTTCTCTTTCTTGCTTTGGGAAATAGTTGCATGATGTTCACATTGTAAAAATTCGCAAGCTGCAAATTGAGAATTTTGTGTATTCTGTTTAAATATCATGCTTTGGTTGAAAGAGTAAAAAATTACCCTTTAATGTAAAATAATAATTATCATTTTTTAAAAATTCATAAAACCATAAATCAACAGAATGATTTTTCAACAAACACAATTAAAATTTATCGATGATAACAATAATCATTTATTGACATGCTGGGCATGGGTCTAAGTGTTTGAATTACATTACTTTATTTAATGGTTACACCAATTTTTGAGGTGCTTCTTAACCCCAGTTTGCTTGGGAGAAACTGGAACTTGGAAAATTTAAGCAGCTTGCTCAAGGTCGCATAGCATGTTGGTGGTCACGTGTGAGTTTGAATGCATACCTGTTTAACTCCAAAGGAGGAGTTCTCCACTGTGCCACATGCTTCCACTTAACATCTCAGTTGCACTTTAAGAAATATTGCTAATTCCAGACTCTGGATTTAATTTTGGTTTTGGGGACAGACAGTTTTCTTTCTGTATTTAACTTTCTGTTCCCATGATAATCAATGATTATTATTACAAACATATTTTGCTCATAATCTGTACTTTGAATTAATAGCACTCAAGATGAAATCAAATATAAAGCAGTTGTATTGGTTTAACTGTAAGGATTGGAGAAGCCAAAGGGTTAGGGTATTTCCCAGATAACTGAAACAAATAAATGTGGGGATGTTTTCAGCAGTAGCCTCATAGTTATTATTTTTGTTATTATTATTTTAGGAAGCTGCTTCTTAGTTTTGGCCTTTGTGCTTCTAAAGATAATAGTTGAGAGGGATAAAAAATGTTAAGATAAAAAAGTCTTGAACTTAAGAACCCTTTTTCAAAAATAAAATTTTATTCAAGTATATGATTCTTACATGAACATACGTAAATAAGTGTGTAGTAAAATTTTTGAAGTTATGAAACAAACAAGCAAATCATCGTACAGGGCTCCCATACATCTCCCCACCACCACCATCTTTCATTGTTGTGAAACATTTATTATAAAATATGAAAGAACAACATCAAAATATTACTACTATCTATAGCCCATATCTTACATTTGGTGTATTTTCCCCGATCCACCCACTTATTAACACCTATATTATATTATATATTTGTTATAGTCAGTGAGAGAACGTTCTCGTATTTGTTCTGTTAACCACAGTCCATCTTTCACCACTGGATTCTTGTGTGATACATTCCCATTCTTTGTACAATACATTCAAAGTGCACATTCAGTGGCTCTCATTTTCATCATCGAGTTGTGCTATCATCACCTCAATTTTAGAATACTTTCTTTTCTCCAAAAGGAAAAATCCTGTACCACCTTTATACCCCCTATTGTTGTCCCTGAACATTAAAAAAAATCTTGCCATTGCTGCAAAATATTACAATATTACTGTTATCTATTGACTATAAGTTATATTATTTGTAATTTCCCATGTACCACCATATTCTTAGCACTTTGTAAAAGAAAAGCATTCTTATTTTTATATTGTTAACCACAATTTCATCCACCACCAAAATCACTGTTATACATTCCCTAGATTAGGCTCTAGTTTCCTTTCAATTGAGATTTACGTCCATAGACTAACACTTTCAGCCACAATCACATTTATAAATCATCATTGTTAGTTATGTTCACTATAATGTTCTCAACTCATTTATTTCCACACTTTTACTATTAGCCTTATTAATAATGCTACGTATATTAAGCATCATCTCCAATTCTCAACCTACTTTCTATTTCCTAGTAAACTATGCTCTAGAGTTTACCCCCATGAGTTTACTCATTGTATTTAGTTCATATTAGTGAGACCATACAATATTTGTCCTTTTGTGTCTGGCTTATTTCACTTGACATAATGTCCTCTAGGTTCATCCAAGTTGTCATAAGCCTCCTTACTTCATTTCTTCTCACTGCTGAATAGCATTCCACTCTGCGTATATACCACATTTTGTTTATCCACTAATTGGTTCATGGACACTGTTTTTCAATATTTTGGGGCAATACTGGATTTTGAGAAACTTGGTAGTCTAAGGAACCACATTTTTTTTTTAAAGATTTATTTTTTATTTATTACATATCCCCCCCCCTTCTGCTTGCTCTTGCTGTGTGTCCATTCTTGTCTGCTTCTTGTCTCCCCCCACCTTTGCGGTGACGTGCCGAGTCGGCCCTCCGCGGTGGCGGCTCGCTCCGTTCGAGGGCAGCAGTCCTCCATGTTTTTTGTGGGCTGTTCGCAGGCGGCAGCTCCGCTTTTCACGGTGACTTTGCCATGCCCGTGGGGGCTCCGCCCTGCCCGTGGCGGCTTTCTGCCTTGCCCACGGCGGCTCTG
>PVKH010011208.1:0-17878 GCA_004027955.1 Chaetophractus vellerosus
GTTCTCATTAGTGAAATGAATGGTATTCAATATATATGAAGTGGCTAAAACATTTTAGAGACATTCCCAGTCTTTAAATGAATAGAGTTTAAGTAGCTGCAACTTTGCTGCCTCATTTGGTGGCCACTAGCTACATGTGACTATTGAGCATTTGCAATTGACTAACACCACATGTTAAAATGATAATATTTTGGATACATTGCATTGTATAAAATACATTATTAAAATTATTATTATATGTTTGTTTTCACTTTAACATGGCTCACATTATACTTCTACAGGGCAGAACTTGTCTTTGAAGGCCCTTTATGCCTGGGGATGGTGCCTTGGGTTTGATCCTTAAAGGGTTTTGGGTCCTGCCACTGGTTCAGTGGATTCTAGCACCCCAAGAGAACTGTCTGACACATAGTTAGCTGAATCCTGCTGCTGGAAGAGTGTCTCATTTACCTCAGGCATCAGGAACTGTTGTAGGCACTGGGACAGACAGAACAGATGTCAAAATTATCAAAATATTGGCCCTCACCGAGCTTATAGAACAAAGGCTTTTGTGTCAATTTACTGAAAAGTGACCATATGACAAAATTTGATCAGAAACTTGCTTTCTTTGTAGCCTGGTAGTTGCAGAGGAGTAGCTAACCTACCTTTAGACCAGGTGCCAGGTCCACGACCCCAAGCTTCGGGACCTCTTCCAGCCATGCCTTTTCCTCAAGGCAGCTGTGTGTGCTGGAGCCCTGCAGCCTAGAGAGGTCCAGTACAATATTACTGCATGGTGATGAGAGAAGTAGTATCATCTAGGGTGGTAGGGCAGAAGATAGATATCAGAAACCAAAACATCAGATACCCCAAGCCGAATTAAAGCCCAATGCAGAGACTATTGCCCTGGTGACTGGTAGAGGTGGCTGCAGAGTTATAAATGGGCTGTAACTTTTTGAAACTAAGCCTAGGTGTTCTCAGTGGGTTGGGACTTGAAGGCCATACCTCAGTCTTCTCCATCACACTAAAAGAAAGGTGCAGCTAATTCTAAGGAATTATATTCATATTACATATATGAATCTATGAGAATAGACACTCATATTCTCTATCCTGTGGTAAATTTTTATAGTCATGACTTTCAAAGAATCATGCCTCTGAGATTCATGCCCTTGCAAGTCCCTTCCCACCTTAATGTTGGCCTTGACCATATGACTTGATTTGGCCAATGGAACGTTGGCAAATGTGATACAAGCAGAGACTGCCAAGTGCTTCTGCACTGCAGCTTACCCTCTTGCAGCCCAAGGCCACCATCCTTTGAAGAAGCCCAGGTTCTTAGAGGCCTAGATGTCTTGGCTTTCCCAGGGTCCAGCTGACCCACTAGCTGAATGCAACTGCATGAGTGAGCCCATGTGAGAGCAGCAGAACTTCCCAGAATTGGAAGAACTAATGAATATTGCTGTTTAAAGCCACTAGGTTTTGGAGTTGTCTGTTATGCAGCAGAAAAACTGATACAAGCCCCCAAGGTAGATAAACACATGCTCCTTGCTCTCAAAGGCTTATACTTCTCTGAATCCCACCAGCTCTGACATAGTATGAGGTTTGTGTTAAGTATATTTATTGACTGAGTAACAAGCATGTTGTATATGAAGATCTGGATTTTAATATAAATTGAGGTTGATAATCTGTTTTATATAAAGACTTCTCTATTAATAATGAAAAGGTAATCCTGATTGTAAAGCATTTGACTTTTAGATTAATTTTCAAAGAGCATGCATTGAATAAAATGAGATAGCCTTGAGCTAGATCTACAGCCTATATAAACTGCTATAGCAATATGAAGTTTGTAAAATCCTAAGCTTAAATTATTTTTAAAATTTGATTGCCTTTGAGGGGCAGAAAGTCTTACTTCCTGAAAGTCTAAAAGTTATTCAAGTCAATTTAATATTTTGTCATAAAAGTAAGGACCTCATTTTCCAGGAGGCTTGTTAGGGTGGCTAGGACTCCGTGCACAAAACTGTTAGAAAACTCTGAGAGCATAGGAAGCTAAGATTAATAAGCAAAGACAATAAGTCCTCTGAGGGTTTAGAAAAAAGGAGAGATGAATACTGGCTGGAACCTTTAAGAAAAGCCTTGGAAAAAGAGAGCCAGTCTTCTGGGTAAACATGTCAAAGTGAACACATTCATTCCCTCCCACTACTGCCTAGAGTAAAAGTAAAGAGAATGTTTACTCCAAGGACAAAGAGCAATAAGGACAAAGAAAATAAGGGAAGAGACAACAGCAACAAAATTTGGTTTCAAATTATGTGTGACTTAGTAGACCTGAGAAAGCTGAAACATGAGCTGGATTTGGGAGAAAACCTAGAAGCCAGACAGTCAACTTTGCAGGACTCCTTCCCTCAAAAATATACTCGAAATTGGAAGCACTGAAGAATATCCTTGAAAGGAAGGGTAAAGCAACTAGAGTTGTAGACAGGAATATTTTCAAGAGGTTGAGTGTTTACATAAGCAGCGGCCTGACTCCCTCCTCAGAGCTGACCATGTGACTGTCTCTTCCACCCCCAAACCCTGCTGAGGTCCAGAGCTCTGGATCTAAGCGCCAAGCACAGCTGAAGGCAGAGGTAGAATTCTGATGGCAAGGGTATTAAGTGAAATGAAAATCTTCCTATCAACTCAAAGACATCAAGTTCCACTATTTCTTATCCCCAAGATCACTAGCAACTAAACATAGATCTTTAAGGCATAAGATTAACGGATTCCTCTGGGAAAGGTGACCACTCAATAGAAAAGACCAGAGGATACTAAGTCAATGAGCACAGCCTACAAATAGAGCTTCCAATCAGCTCTGAAGGCCCTTACACTTAAATAGGAGGGGACAGCCAAGAATGGCCAGATATTTATGGGTAACTTTTAACATGAAAGATAGAGACCCAGTCAAACAAACAAACATTTGGAGGAATAAGAGACCGGAACTGGAACCAGATAACAATTCTACAATAGTATGACAAATATTGTCAGACAACCTCAGAAAAGATATCAATCACATCCATGAAAATAAACAAGATACTATTTTAAAATATATATAATATTCAGAGAAAATGGGGGAAAAATCATTGAAAAGAGAAATAAAAGGTCCAGTAGAAGGTTTGGAAGCCAAAGTGGAAACATTCTCCCAGAAAACAAAACAAAACTAAATGTGATAAAAAATGAGAAATATAATTTGAGATCAGTCTCAGAGGTCACGCATCCAAATAAAAGGAATTACAGAAAAAAGGGGGAGAAAGTAATAAAGGAATAAGAAACTTTTCAATAAATAAAGAAAAGAAATTTCCAGAATATAAGTGTCTATCAAGTCTCAACATAATGAACCAAAAAGGTACAATGTAAAATTTTAGAAAATTTTAGGCAAAGAACGCTTTTTAAAGCTCCCAGATATGGAAGTGGAAGGAAGGTCAAAAACAAATTAGAAATTAAAATGGCATCTGAATCCTCAACAACACTTTTATTTTAATAAAATGGAAAAAAATGCCTTTAAATTTCTGAAAAAAATTACTTTCAAGCTAGAATTCTATACCCAGGAAAATAACAAGAGAAAAAAGGCATTGAAGTGAGGACACAAAAAGTTGACCTCCCTTGTAACATCTCAGGAAGCTACTTGAGCATGTGCTTCAAGCAAAACAAGAGAACAAACCAAGAAGGAGGAAGACATGGATCAGAGGAAGCAGAGGACCCAGGACAGGAGAGAGGCACAGGGAATCCTGGGATAATGGTTAAAGGAAATCAAAGGATGAGTACTGTGCTGCTGGCCTGAAGAGTGGCCAGTCCTGATTGGAAATGAAGGAAAAAGGCTTTCAGGAGGGCTGTCTTGGTCAAGCAAGCCCTGGTCTGATTTTTACTGATGAACATACTTAATGCATTTAAATCATTAGTTGATCGCATCTATGGCTGATTACACCTGCAGTAAACAAAGGAGATTGCCTGCAACAAGGAGAGGAGTCTTAGCCAATCAACTGAAGTTCTGAAAGGGCGAATTGATGATTTCAGCAGGCAGAAAGAAGAATTTCTGTCTCTACTTCAGTCAGCCAGCTTTGTCTAGGGAATTTGTCATCACCTTCATCAGAGTTCCCAATTTGCAATCTGCCCTATGGAATACAGACTTGCCAATCCCACAGTCACGTGAGCCAATAACTATAATAAATCTCTTCATGTTTACACACACACACACACACATCCTGTTGGATCTGTTTCTCTGAAGAACACTGACAAATGTTCCACCTTAGCCAAGTTATCAAACTTAACATCACCAATAATGGGAATAGTTGACAGCATGTGCTTCTTCCTATGATGCACTGAGGAGGACATAACATCACTTCAGTGGAACTCTTACCGAGAATGCCTCAACTGAATCTGATCATGAGGCTTTCAAATCCAAATTGAGAGACACTCTACAAAATAATTGGTCTGTACTCTTCAAAAATGTCAATTTTGTGAAATACAAAGAAAGATTCAGGAATTATTGTAAATTAAAAGACACTAAAGAGATATGACAAATGAATGCAATGTGGGATCTTGGATACATTTTTGCTAGAAAGAACACTTAGGACAATTAGTAAAATCTGAATTAAGTTTAGTTTAGAATATGGTATTTTATCAATGTTAATTTACTGATTTTGATAATTGTACTGTGACTATTTAGAAGAATTCCCTGTTTTAAGAAAATACACACTGAAGTATTTAAAAAATAAAGGGGAATCACATCTGCAAAACACATTTCAGAAAAAAACCCAATTTGTGTATATATCCATCCATCTCTATCATCTATACGTCTACTTATCCATCTTATCTTATCGACAGGAAAAAAGATAGAGCAAATGTAGCAAAATGTTACATTTGGGGAATCTGGGTAAAGGATATCCAGGAAATTTTTGTAATTTTCTTTAGCATTTTTGTAAATCCAAAATAATGTAAAAATTAAAGTATGTCAGAATAAAAATAAGTAAAAGGAAGCTACAATACCACTTAAGACACACTATGTATATTTATGACCTTCCTGAAAGAAGCCTGTGGTCATTTACTCAGATAACCATATGTTGGGGGATGGGTACTACACAGACCTTTAAAGAGCTGCAGTGCACAGGGCCACGTTGACACTGATACCCAGAAAATGAAAGCACCACCCTGGCCTCCCTATTAGAACAGAGGTGTTTGGGGTCAGGTAATATACGTATTTCTGAACCAATCCCATCCATTTCACAGTGGGTCCACTGGATCTACGGACCCACTTAGAGGTCATTTCTCCAGTTTCTAAGTATATAAATGGAACAGAAATACTAATTTGCCAAAATCTTACACTGTTTCCTCAGACTGTAGAGTAAAAGCAACTTTAGTAGGAAAGGCCAGTGGAATCCCCTAAAACTGCCCTGCCCTTGGCCAAAATAATAAATTAAAAACAGTGTTATTTCCCAAAGGGAAACTGAGATTAAGGCGAATCTCAGACTTAAAGGATGGTCCATGGGTCCATTTATATTCCCAGTTAATTCGCCTCTATGACCTCTACAACAATCTGATGAATCATGATGGGTGGCGGTGGCTATCGCAAACATAACTTAGTAACAGCAGAGGTAGTATCTTTATTGAAGCAGATTAACACAGCTCCCAGAATGTGGTGGGCGAATGCATTCTTGTACCTGCCTATCAAGAAGGTATATCAGAAGCAGGTCATATTCACATGTGAGAAACAACAATATACATTCATGATCTTATCCCAGATTTTTGATTCTGCCTTTGTCACATTATAGTCCCAAAGTAACCTAGACCATCTGGATCTTCTGCAGAACATCATATTGATCTATATATTGATGTCATCATATTACTCAGACATGATGAGCTAGAAGTGGCAAATATTCTGGATGTCTGTGTCAGATATATGGGCTGCACAGCATGGGAAATAAACCCTATGAGGACTTAGAGTTCTGCTCCTTCAAAGTTTTAGGGTTCAGTGCTCCAGGGCATTCTAGGACATCACTTTCAAAGTAAAGGACAATTTATTGTACCTTGTACCTCCTACCACTAAGGAAAAAACAGTGCTTGGTAGGTCTCTTTGGATTTTGTGGGAAGAATATTTCACACTTGGGAATGCTGTTTGGTTTCATTTATCAGATGATTTGGAAAGCTGCCAGTTTTGAATGGGTCCCAGAGTAAGGAAGATCTAAAATAGCAGGTTCAGACTATAAAACAAGCAACCATGCCACTGGGGCCATAGGATCTGGCAGATTCACTAGAACCAGAAAGAGATGCCTTATGAAGTCTCATGCAAGCCTTCAAAAAAGGGAGTCACAGTGCAGATATCGGGTTTTTGCAATGGCGAATTATATACCATTCAACAAATAGCCCCTGGCATGCTAAAAATGGAGCATCTTATTATGGGACATCAAGTAACCATATAGCCAGAAATGCCCATCACAACTCACCAAGTCATAAAGACATATAGGCTCAGAAGCAATCCACCATAAGATGAAAGTACATCTGGGAACAGGCTCAAGCAGGTACAAAGGTTACAATAAGCTGCAAGAAAGGTGGCCCAAATCCCTATGTCGCCTACCACTAGTGCACCGATGTCTCTCCCTCAGTTCATACTATGACCTATGTGGGGGAGGGGGTTCCCTATGACCAACTGACAAAAGAAAAATAATCATGAATTTGATTCTAGGGCTCAGCTTCATTCAGGCATGAGCATTTGGGTCATCCTATCAGACCTGGACTAGCAGAAATGATAGCTGAGGGAGAGAAAAATCTAGAATGAATGTTAAAGCAGATGATATGTATCAGTTTTGACTACAGGACCAGTTGTATCAGTGGGGCTGTACTTATTACTACTAATCCTCCTCTTGTATGTTTTCCCAGACACTGTGACCATCCAGAAGCCAGGAAAATCTATGCCTCAAAAAGACAAACTTAATATGAGAAGATGCACATTTGAATGAGGGGACTGTATTGGGAACTGTCTTGTCCAGGTTATACCCCCTACCTCCCCATCTCTATCAAAAGCAGAACATTGCCAAAAACGATCTGATACAGGGTACAAGAGAATGTGCTTTTTTCTTCAGACCAATCCTTCATGCCCTGCAAGCTCTTTTACCCCCATGGATGAGCTAGACTTTACCTGAAATTACATTCCTTGCTGTGCCTCTTTGCCTTCTTTATCCCACTCCCCCAGTCTTCTACAGAATATTTCCCTTGAAGAACACTCATTTAATACAACTTGTACCTGCATCCCTGCCATAGGCTCTGCTTCTAGAAAGCCCAGCCTAAAACATCAGGTGATACTGATGATTGAAAATGTGAGAATCTGTGGACAGAAGGAATTTTTACTACCAATCCTTGCATGAGTTTTACCTACCTGTTAAGTTTTTAGCTATTAAACTAACAAGTTCATGACTTCTCCCCATGTTATTTGCTTATTTTAAATGAGCTTAGAAACAAAAAAGCCAAGGGTAGGGTAGAAGTCAACGTGCATGTCAGGATTGTCATGAGAGTCAAGATTTCTTTTGTGCATTTATGAGTGATGGTGAGGAGAGGATCTGAGACCCTCCTCCAATCCCTTTCTCTCCATCACTCCACCAACTCTACCTGAAGATCCAAAAAGTGCGTTTTTCTTATTTTCAAAAATTTCTAATGATAGGACACAAGCAGCATTTGAGAAGGATTAATCTGACAACTGACCAGAATGGATTGGGGTTGGCTGGGACTTGGAAAGGGAGACCTCTTGAGAGTCTATTACACAGAGAAGAGCCTCAATATGAAATGGGGAAGGCCTAGATGTTGGTGGCAGCAACAGGAATGAAATGGAAGAAATAGAAGTGAAGTACGTTTTCAGTAAGCCTCCAAAAATTCTTCAGGCCTCACCATTCTGTAAGACCAATATGAGGAAACATTAACAACCCAATATCCCTGGATCATCTCCCTCACCTGTAGTTGCAAGACATCTGCTCCCATCTCAGCTTCCCCACTTATTCCTCGAGTGTTGTTGCTTCATAAACAGTGTACCACAACTAATCATAGTTGCTTCACAAACATTGTATCACAACTAACCATTGTTATAGGAAGAAAATGTGCAAAAAGGAAAAAGTAAACAAAGCATGCACATACCGAGAAATAGTTTAATGGAAAGAAAGATCACTATATAAATATAGTGACAGAATGAACATGAGCAAAACTATTCTTGGGTCAATTCAAAATATAGTATGTGAAGCATAATCTCTTTCCCCAATGACCTTTATTATAAAGGGGCACCTATCTGCTGCAGAATAAGGTATTACCGGGTTATTCTAGGGTGACAGTAAATATATTTGCCCAGACTTCCCACATCTCCCCATCTGAAAGGGTACACTCTTAGGGGGCATATGTGGCAATAGTAGGCCCTGGCAGAAAGGCCACCTTCACCATTAACTCTTTTCCCTAAGCTAATTCCCAGGCACCAAAGCATCGTCTTCTAATCATGAAATGACTTCTGAAGAAAGTATTGCCAATTGTCCTTCTTTGTCCTTACTGTGACCTTGAAATTTTCCTGTTGGCCAGCCTTGGTCTCACTTGGGGCTTCTTGCCGACTAGTCTTCAGAATTTGATATGGAGAACCACCCTTTTAAATATACTTTATTTGGTTCAATAACACTGCATTCTTGTTTTCCAAACTAACATTCTTCTCCAAACTTTAGCTACTGGTATCCCCCCCAAACTTGGTCTTTGGCCAACTATACTACTCTCTCTGAGAAATTATCTTCCTCAGTGGCTTCAATCCCTTATTAAGTCCTATTTATTTCTCCTTCACAGTGTCTCTGGATTTATTCCCTTATTCTCCATTAGTTAAATCTTTCATGATTCTACTTATATGCTAACTCTTCAGAAGACATCCCTGACACCCTGGATAAATATCACCCCTTTCTCCACCTTCCCCCTCCCCACCAGCTCCCGTCACATGTCTCCAATCATTCTCTTCAGAGTACTTACCGCAATCTGTATTAATCTTGTTGTTGACTTGTTTACTGCCAGTCTCCAGCCCTAGAATATATGCTCCATGAGAACGGAGCCACAGAGCTTGGTATTGGAAAATGCAGCAAACAAGGAACATTTCCGATACCTAGATTATTTTAATCTTTTATAGGTAGCCTTTTTGGCTCCAATTTCTCCCCCTACATCAACCCATTGTCTTTATTGCTGACTGATTCATCTTTATCAAGTAGCTATCTCTTTGCCTAACTTGCTTCTGAACGAATATATAGCTCCATCTTGCTAGAAGTCTCATAGCAAGTCATTCATAGCCAGCCCCACTCTAGATATTAAAATTTCATTTTCTACTCTAATGCTAATTCTCTGCCCCAGTGAGACTCTCTCTCTCTCATATGCTCAACCTCATCTCCATGACTTTGCTTGTGCAATTCCCTAAGTCCCAAATCCCTTTCCATCTTCCCTTTTCTATAATATTTTGTATCCTACTCATCCTTCAAGTCCAAGTATTACCCTCCGTCTGTCAGAACTTATGTGTACCCTGATCCCTCTTAAACTCTATACAGCCCCAATCAATACCCTATTTATTATCTAATTCTTTAAATGCAAATTGTAGTGAGTTCCTTAAAGCTGTTAACATGCAGTGATGGGAATTTAAGACAAAGAGTTTCTTTATAATAGTCAATATTGCTTCACATACCACATCTCTTTCACTCACTGTTCCAAATGGGCATATGTTACCTAATCAACTTTATTGGACCCTCCTTCCAGGAAACCTACTCTTTCTGTATATACCATAGCACTTAAAAAGGGGCAAGACATATAGAGCATGCCCAATAAATGCTAGTTGAGAAACTAACAAAGGCATCTGGAAAAAGTCCCAAGTCATTGTCTAAAGGGAGGAAACCCTTTTATTCCATATTTCAGAGTACAGAAGTGACAGTAAGTGAAAGTGGATTCAAGTCTTATGATCATCTAATATTTGGGGGAACTATAGTGTGCTGGCCCCCAATAACTTTGACAGAGTTAAACTAGAAAATTAAAATGGCTCAGAAATGGATGTCAAAGCAATAGAATGACACTTAGACATGTAAGAAGTGATAATACACCATCAATAGGTATTTACAACCTAACAAAAAATTGTCTGTCAAAATAGAAAAGGGAGAGTTGCAGAGGCAAATGTTGGTTATGGCTACTTCCAGCTCTTAGACACTGGCAAAGAAAGGTTCCACATGCCTGTTTTAAAACAAAACAAAAGAAGTTATTTACAGACACACTCAAGTCTTAAGAGGAAACCTACCGGAAATACACCACTTTGTCCAGTGGCTTAGCTCAAATGGTTACAGCACATTTCTGATCAACAAAAATAAAACTTCGAATTTGATCATTCACTTATGCACCTGCTCTTAAGCAACCACTTTATAAAAGGCACTCAGTTAGGAAACTTGTTTCTCCAAACATAAATATGAAGCCAAGTAAAATAAAACATATTCACTAATAACCCTAATTATAAGGTAGTTTGTGATAAATTTCCTGAAATTCATAGTTTAGTGTAATGGGAAATTAAGACACCACAACTTTCCTTGCCTTCAAATAATACAACTTGCCTCTCCCTTCTGAAAGCCTGAGGAGGAAGGTACAAAAAACCATCTCCAAATAAGATTCGACATGAAGAGGTAAGAACATTCTCCAAATATTAATGGTTGAGGGCAGCCAGCTCTTATAGGGCAGCACTTCACTGGCAGAAGCTGTGTTACTAAAACTCATAAGAGATGACATTGCAGACACAGTGCCTCCTTATTCTCAGGCTTCCATGAGAATTTTCCCTTTCCACACTCCACCTGTGAAAGTTGCTAGGCGGCAAGGAGATGAAAGTGTTCTAGGATGTAACCATTTTCTTGCAACTCTTTGTCTGTTTCTACCTACACAGAACAAAGCAGCTTTCCTGTGAGGATTTATCTTCAAAAGCAGAGCCTTCTTGTCTTTGCTTCCCTGCCTACATTATTAGTAGTAATGGAACGGCCCAGTTTTCTTTCTAAGGCTACAAAATCAAGGGAGCATACCCTCCGCCTTTAAGTGTCTGTGCTGAACCTCCTGCTTTGACTGCCATCCCAGTCAATCGAAGAACTTTCAAGGTTACTCACTCAGGGATTGGTACTGTACCAGTGGAAAGCGATGATTTGCTGCCAGACTCTTCTCCTGCACTGCACTGTGCCCTCATTCCCACCTGGGTACTGTTCTTTTTATAACAATGACACCCTTGGTGCACCACCAGCTGGATTTGCTTTTGAACTGTTGATCCAGTAGTGGCTATGGGTTTGTTCTTTTCCACTCACCATGTTCAGACACACCACTAGAGTATATCTGAAAAACAACTATCCAGTTTAGGAGGAAAAACCACCTACCTTAGCAAGTCTTGACTCACCTGTCCTTTTACCTGTCAAAATCTTATCCATTCTCCATGCCAAAATTCAGAACCACTTCCATTCAGTTTTGTCTTAATTTGTTTTTCTAGTAGGTTGGCAAACTCCTCAGACAATATTTTTGTTAGGATGTAAATACCCATGGACAGTGAATAGTCACTTGTTCATTTTGCAGCCTAAATCCATCAGTATGAAGTTTGAGTCTCCTGAGGCCAACAAATCCCCTCAGGGCACAAATGCCTTCTGTGCTCTTTTACCTCTGGAATTAACTTTTGTTCTGGTAATTTCCAACTATGTTGTTAGCTCCTCTTACTTTTAAGAGAGACGTGTCTTTCTCTTATACAGCACTAGAAAATAAGAAACTGCTATTAACAGACCCAAAGTTGAACAGCACTCACCTTCCAAAGTCACAAATTGGGCAAAAATAAATTTTCAGAGGAAACCATAGGACATCAGATTTCCTCTTATGATGCTTAAGTTATTTGGACAAACCTGCTTATAAGAAGGAAGGAAGGGAGGAAGGGAGGAAGGGTGGGAGGGAGGAATTCACTGCTTTTGGCTACAAAATGGATGTATGTCAAAGCTCAGGCCCATTCAAGGTATAGTCTAATGAGAGAATCACCTCTCAAAAAGCTGGGACCCCCAAGAGCTACATGCTCAGAGTGAGGATGAACCAGAGGAATCCAGTCCTCCTGTGAGCTCTTGCATCCTATGTAGTCCCAGAACTCAAGCCTTGAACTAAGATTAGGGTGGTCTTGGACTGGAATTGCCCTTAGGTGCTTAGCAGAAGCAAACTCAAATACTCTCTGGAGGAATGGAACTTTGTTCTAGAGATATTTTCAAGTGTAATTTTCAAGAACAAATGATCAGTAAATAAGCAATGATAAGGATGCACACTAAAAACAAATCACAATGAGATAGAAAAGCAAAGTCAGGCAAACATACACATCACAAAAGATTCTTACTGACTATACAAGAATCCCACTTACTTTGTTTAAAGAAATATGAAAGATATGCTTGAAATCATCTGCAGGGAACAAGAAACTATTACCAAGTGATCTAGCAAATGTGAAAAAACAAAAACAAATAGAACTTCTAGAACTGAAAATGTAACAACCAAAGTCTCAGTAGATATGTTAATAGCAGATCAGGAACATTCATGAATTGGGATAAAGATTAAAAGAAGTAATCTAGAATGTAGCCCAGATAAAGAAAAAGATAGAAACTGCAGAAGACTGGGTAAGAGGCAGAAGTTACAGTTAAATGATTTAACTTGGGTCTCTGAAGAAGAGGCAAGTGTGACAGAGATGGCATTTGAAGAGATAATGGCCAAGAATTTTCCATACACAATCCAGATTCAAGAAACTCAATGAATTCCGATCAGAATAAATACAAATAAGTCCATACCTAGACATAACATAGTAAGAGTCCTGTAAACCAAAGACAAGGAAAATATTCCTAAATAAATTCTGAGAAAAACAGATTTTCTTCAAAGAAGCGTCATGTTGACAGCAACAAGAGAAGCCAGAAAACAGTAGAATGATCTTTTCTTTTAGCACAAGTTGAAGATTATTGTCAACCTAGAATTCTATTACCAGTAAAAAATATTTATAGAACAAAGGCGAAATAAAGACATTTTCAAACAAAAGCAGAGTTTGTCACCCAAACTAAAGGACAATCTAATGGACGTCCTTCAGGCAGAAACAAAAATGATCCAACGTAGAAGATCAGAGATGTGAGAAGTATACAGGAGCTAATCTAAATAAACATTGAATGCATAAAGTAGGTCTAGTAGGTTTCAAATATAATTAAAATATATGACAATAGCATATAAATTGGTATAGTTAAAATGTTCTAAGTTCATTGCATTTTCTAGATTGAGGGTAAAGTTAGCAATTACCTTTAGACTTTGATACATGTTGTAATTTCTAGGATAACATCTAAAAGGAATACGAGGAAGTCTGTAATGCCTAAACAAGTAAAGGAAAATGGAATTATAAAAAATTAATTTAAAAAATGCAAGAAAGGAGAGAAAGAATGCAACAGGACAGAATAAGTACAAAGCACAAAATAAGATGTTAGATTTAAACCCAAATAAGAGCATGACCACACAGTTTAATTGAAACATACTAAAGGATGAAGATCTGTGTGAGCTGATATAGGGTGATTTTTAGAATATATTTTTAAGTGAAAAGGCAAGTTGCAAAAAAAAATACATGAAATATGTTATCTTTTGTGTAAGATAGAAGGGCAAATAGAGGAGTAAACATTTATTTTTGCAAAATAAAACAGAAAGGATAAAAAAGAAATAAGATTGACTACCTATGAGGTAGAAGCGACAGAGAAGGGAATGAGACTTCAGAGTCTGCCTTTTTATGTAGTTCTGACTTTTGAACCATGTCAATGTTTTATGTATTCAAAATAAATTGAAAACAAGAATGAGGGGAAATCCCAAAACTGAATAGAAACAGAAAAGAATCTAATTGTGTATCACATTGATACATAGTTGTACAAAGAAAAGAAAATTAATCTAAATAACTTCTAAGCACAGTATTCTAATTGTACTCCCTCAATGGAATATAGTCTGTCCTAAGACAGAAAGAAATCTACAAAGAAATCTTCGACTTAACTTAATAAGTTTGTTGTTGGTGAAGCAATTATGAACTATTTTGAATTTATCACAGGACTGAGCAAACATTCTTGGGAACCCAAGTTCTCATTGTGGGAGAAGAGAGAAGAAACTCTGTGGTGTTAGAATGGAATTAGAGATATCATCCGTATAAACTTGAGGTTTATCATATTTCTTAGCTCTCTCCATGAGAGGGGATTAGAAGCAATCACACTTCTGTAGCAAGGAATACACTGACTGTCCTAGATCTTAGTTTTTTAAAGATTTATTTTTTTATTTATTACATACCCCCCCTTTCTGCTTGTTCTTGCTGCGTTCATCTTTGCATTCTTCTGTGTCTGCTTGCCTCCCCCCACTGCGGCGACCCACTGAGTCAGCTCACTGCGTGGCGGCCTGCCTGCCCCCGGGGACTTGCCCTGCCGGCGGTGGCTTGCCTCCTCAAGGCAGTCTGCCCGCTCAAGGAGGCCCCGGGAACCAAACCCGGGGCCTCCTATGTGGTAAACCGGCGCCCTACCAATTGGGCTACAACTGGCCCCTAGATCTTAGTTTTTAAATACCACTACAAAACTAGGATGCCTTGGAGAAATGACTGATTTCACGGCTGAGACAGGAAAAGTACTAAGGAAGCATGGAAGATTTTGTTGTAAAAGAGAGTACTCAAAAACTTACAGGTACTATCAAAAGGTCACAGGAGAAGAGGATTGTGTAAAGATGGTGAGTAGGAAGCTCTAGGATTCAGTTCTCCCACCAGAATAACTATGAAGCAGGCAGGAAGTATCAAACAAATTATGGTAAAGACCAGTAAACTGCTCTATCCACGCAGCAGTTCCTGGCACCCATCCACCATTCTCACAGCAGGCTGTGGAATCCAGCCCCTGGATAGCTTGCTGGTGACAGAAAGGGACATAAAAATCCAGAATCTTTGATTACCGACTTGAGATCACTGAGGACCAGCTCCGAGGGTGGCCATTGTTCCAACTCACCCCAGAAAAAGTAGACTGCAGGAGGAGACTTATATATGCAATGCTTCCTCAGGGGTGTAGGGGACAAGGTCAAGGGCTACATTTGTGGGGCAGATCAAGAAAGTTCAGTTTTTGGAGAGTCATGGAAGAGGCTCCTGTTACCCTTCTTGATCCTCTCCCAAGGGCAATTTGGAGCTGGCTACATCCCTTTCATGGGTCTCTGGCCTGGTTTTGGCTGGGAAAGACTAACTTGGAAAACTCCTCTCCAGCATGCACTTCCCGCTCCTGTAATTTGCCCTTCAAGCGAAAGAAGCTTGAGACAACAAAAGGAATGTAAAAAGCTAGAGAGGCAGAAAATCTGTGGCAAAGGCTTGCTTGCTTTAACACATAGGAGAGGGAGGTCTGTCTCCCGAGAAACAGAGGGGACATTCAAACTCCTGTAAATGGGGGACTCCAAAACAAACAAGCACATGCCAAGGACAAGACACAAGCCCAAAAATAGACAGGGAGGACTCTGAACTCTGCATGTGCCTTGGGTGGACTTTCCTGATAGGAGGGCTGAAGCTCGAGAAAATCTCTATCAAAAGCTGGATACAAGAAAAACAACAAAAACAAAAAAAAACAAACCAACCAACCAAAAAGCTGGACACAAAATCAAGATACAGACAACTAAGGGAATAAATCCCAGAGTTAACATTTTAAAATATTAAAATATACAGTGTGCAACAAGAGTGCAAGGCAAAAAAGAAACAAGAAATGATGGTCCATCCAAAGGAAGATGACAAAAATCCAGAAAACAACAATGAAGACTAGAATGTGGATATACTGGACAAAAACTTTAAAGAACTGGTTTTCAAAATGTGCAAGGAGATGAAGGAAAATACCGAGAAAATCAGGAATGAGCAATATGAGAATCTAAAGAGATAGACATTTTGAAAAGGAACCAAACAGAACTACTAGAGTTGAAAACCACAATAACTAAAATGAAAAATTCCCAAGCAGGTTTCAACAGCAAATTGGAGTTGGCAGAAGAAAGATTCAGTGAACTCAAAGACAAGACACTTAAAATGAGTCAGACTGAGGAGAAGAAAAAAAAGAACATTAAAAGTGAAAATAGCCTAAGACATTTCTGAGACACCATCAAGTGTACCATCAAGAATTATGAGAGTCCCAGGAGAAGAGAGAGAGAGGGGGGCAGAAGGAGCAGAGGAATATTCAAAGAAATAATGACAGAGACCACCCTAAACTTAGCAAAAGATGTGAATATGCACATCCAAGAAGCCCAGAGAACATCAAACAGGATAAACATGAAGAAAAAAATACCCTGTTACATATTGATCACACTATTGAATTCAAAGGACAAGGAGAAAGTTCTAAAAGCTGCAAGAGAAAAGCAATGTCTTATGTATAAGGGAGTCCCAAGTAGATTGAGCACTTATTTCTCATCAGAAGCCATAGAGGCAAGAAGGTAGTGGACTGGAATATTTATAAGTGCTGAAAGAAAACAATTGCCAGCTCTCTGCCTAGAGGAGCCCACACCAAATCTTGGTGTGTATTTCCGTCTTTCTCTCCCATTTCTCATCAAGCTCTGTTCTTTCCCCCATTTCCCAAATAAATTCTTTTTACTGGCCTAACTTAAAAAAAAAGAAAAAGAAAAAAGAAAACAATTGCCAAACAAGAATTTTATATCCTGTGAGGCTTCCTTTCAAAAGTGAGGGAGAAATTAAGACATTAAGACATTCCCAGATAAACAAAAACTGAGAGAGTTCATCATTACTAGACCTGCCCTACAAACAATGCTAAAGGAAGTTCTTCAGATCGAAAGGAAAAGACACTAGACAGTGGTTCAAAGTTGCACAGGGAAATAAAGACCTCCAGTAAAGGTAACCATATAGGTAATTATAAATGTCAGTATTATTGTATTATATTTTTGGTATGTAACTCTTATTAACTCCTACAAGTATTAAAATTCAAATGCATAAAAAGTAATGACAAATCTCAGGTTTTGGACATACAATGTACAAAGATATAAATGGTGACAAGTACAAAAATAGGTGGAGGGTTGGAAGGGTATAAGAAAAGTATCTGTGTATGCTATTGAAGTCAAGTTGGTATCAAACTGTATTAGTCAGCCAAAGGGGTGCTGGTGTAAAGTACCAGAATTCTGTTGGCTTTTATAAAGGGTATTTGTTTGGGGTAGAAGCTTACAGTCACAAGGCCCTAAAGAGTCCAACTCAAGTACCAGAAGAGGTACTCTGTCACCCAAAGTCATTGGCCACGTGTGGAGCAAGATGGCAGGCGATATCTGTGAAGGTTCAGCCTTCCTTCTTCCTCTTAAGGCTCCATGGGTCCAACTTCTTCCAATCTCAGCTGTAGGCTGGTATAAGGCTTGTCTCTCTCCCCAGGGCTCATTTCTTTCCAGGCTCAGCTGCTCAGTTCTCTTCACAAGGTCAGTTATAGACTGTCAGGCTCATCTCTCTTCCCAGGACCTCTGCTGTGTCTAATGAGCTGTCTCTATTTCTCTGTGTTGTTCTCTGTGTATTTACTTTTGTGTGAGAGACTGTTTTATTCCCAAGGGGGCTGGGACTCAATGCTGAGTCACACTCTAATGATGTGGTCGGATCAGAGCCCTAATCTTAATATAATTTAATCAAAGTCATCTCAGCTGAATCTCATACAATCAAAGAGTATCACATCCAAAGGAACAGACCAATTTACAAACATAATCAATATCTCTTTTTTGGAATTCATAAATATCAAACTACCACACAAACCATATATGATTGCTATATATTTAGGATGTTAAAAATTAACCTCATGGTAACCACAGGAAAATATATTAAATATCCAGATAGAAAAGAGAAGGTATTCAATATGGTACAATACAAAAA
>PVKH010011209.1:0-17868 GCA_004027955.1 Chaetophractus vellerosus
GGGGGGATATGTAATAAATAATAAATAAATCTTTAAAAAAAAAAATGAATTCAGCAAAGTGGTGGGGTATAGGATAAACATGCAAAACTTCAGTATTTCTATACTCTAGTGCTTTAGTTTCCTAGGCAGCGCAAAGCAAATACCATGAAATGGGCTGGCTTTAAACAATGGGAATTCATTACCTTACAGTTTGAGGCCATGAGAATGTCCAAATCAAGACATAAAGCAATGCTTTCTTCTCAAAGACTGGCTGTCTGCGATTCTTGTCTCCTCTGCCACGTGGCTAAGCACAAGGCAGCTTCTGCTGCTCTCTCCCTTCTTCTGGATTTCATTGATGACGTTTTCTTGCCTCCCTGACTTTCTCTTTCCTGTATTCATCCCATTTATAAAGTACTGCAGTAAGAGGACTAAGACCCATTTAGGTTGAGGTGGGTCACACCTTAACTGAAGCAGCCTCATCAGTAGGTCCTGTTTACAATGGGTTCACACCCTCAGGAATGGACAACTTTAAGAACATGCTGTTCTACAGTACATGTATTTTCAAACTACCACAACTAGAAGTGAACAATCTTGAAGACGAAATCAAGAGAAAAATTCCATTTACAAGAGCAACTAAAAGAATCAAATATCTAGGGATAAATCTAGCCAAGGATTTTAAGGACTTATACATGGGAAACTACAAATCATTGCTAGAAGAAATCTAAGACCTAAATAAAAAGAACAACATTCTGTATTCATGGATTGGAAGACTAAATATTGTTAAGATGTCAGTTCTACACAAATCAATTTGCAGGTTTAGTACAATTCTAATGAAAATCCCAACAGACTCCTTTGCAAAAATGGAAAACCCAATCATCAAATTTATATGGAAGCATGCGGAATCCTGAATAGCCAAAGCCATTTTGAAAAAGACAATTTGGAAGACTCACACCTTCCAATTTTATAGCTTTTAATAAAGCTATAGTAATTAAAACAGGATTGTACTGGCATATGGATAGACATATAGACCAATGAAATAAAATTGAGGGTCCAGTAATAACCCTACTTATCTATGGCCAGGTCATTTTTGACAAGCATGCCAAGTTTTCTCAATGGGGAAGAATACTCTTTTCAACAAATAGTCTTGGAAAAACTGGATATCAGTAGGCAAAAGAAGGAAAGAAGACCCCTGCATGCAAAAATAGAAGAACCCAAACCATAAAATTCATAGAAGAATACAGGAAGCATCTTCAGATCCTTGTTAGACAATGGTTTCTTAGACTTTATACTCAAAGCTTAAGCAACAGGAGGAAAAATAGAAAAATGAGACCTCATCAATAGTTAAAACATTGTACATCAGAGGACTTTATCATGAAAGTAAAAAGACAACCTACAAGATGTGAGAATATATTTGGAAACTATATATCTGATAAAGATTTAATATCCAGTATATGTAAATATCTCCTACAACTCAACAACAAAGACATACAATCCAATCAAACACTGGGTAAAAGACCTGAACAGACATTTCTCCACAGAAAATATACCAGTGGCCAATAAGCACATGGAAAGATGGTCATCTTAATTAGCCATTGGGGAAATGCTGATCAAAACCACAATGTGTTACCATTTCATACCTGCTAGAATGGCTACTATTTTTTTTTTTTAATGGAAAATTATACATGTTGAAGAGGATGTGGAAAAGTAGGAACGTTGCTTTATTGTTGGTGGGAATGTAAAGTGGGGCAGCCACTGTGGAAAATGGTTTGGCGGTTCCTCCAAAAGTATAAACATAGAATTACTATGTGACCTGGAAATCCTGCTTCTGGGTATATATGTGAAAGAATTGAAAGCAGAGACTCAAACAGATAATTTGCAAACTGATGTTTGTACTGGCATTATCCACAATTTCCAAAAGATGGATACAACCCACATGTCCATTCACAGATAAATGGATAAACAAAATGTGGTATGTACATATTAAGGAATATTATTTAGCTATAAAAAAAGAATGAGGGGCCAGCTGTAGCCCAATTGGTAGGGCGCCAGTTTACCACATAGGTGGCCCCAGGTGCAGTTCCCGGGGCCTCCTCGAGTGGGCAGACCACCTTGAGGGGGCAAGCTGCCGCGAGCAGGCAGGCCGTCACGCCGTGAGCTGACTCAGCGGGTTGCCACAGTAGGGGGAGACAAGCAGACACAGAAGAACGCAAAAAATGAACACAGCAAGAACAAGCAAAAGGGGGGAGGGGGATATGTAAAATAAAAAAATAAATCTTTAAAAAAAAAAAATGAAGTTCTGATACCTGTTCCTTGAAGACATCATGTTGAGTAAAATAAGCCAGACACAAAGGGACAAATATTGTGTTATCTCACTGATATGAAATAATTATAATATGCAAATTCACAGATTCAGAAAATATAGAGTACAGGTTACCAGGGACCAGGGTTGGGGTAGGGAATGGGAAGCTAATGCTTAATTGGTACATTTCCTCTTTGATATGATGGAAAAGTTTTGGTAGTGGATGGTAATGATGGCAGCACAACATTGTGAATGTAATTAACACCATTGAATTGTATATATCAAAGTGGTTACAATGGGAAATGTTAGGTTGTATAGCTTACCAGAATAAAATTTATTTAAAACCATGTAAGTGTACAATACAGTGAACGCTAATGTAAACTACAGTATAATTATAATATTGTTCCATCCCTTGTAACAAAGGTACCACACTAAAGCAATGTTTTAATAATAGGGAAAACTGCCTGTCTGAGGGAGGATATATGGAACTCTGTATTTTCTGCGTGAGTTTTCCATAATACCTGCGACTTTTCTTAAGAAAAAAAAAATTAAGAAATTGTAATGGAGAATTGATATTACTCTGAGAAACTTGCTGAGATTTTTGAGGAGTGTAGAGTGTTTAGAGTGGCTCTGAGGGCATTATCTTTATTTTATTCCGTCTTCCTTAACTGTACTATATAATGTTAATACCAGGCTGAGGGCAATAGGGGAATATGTCCTCCCCTTCGCCAGCTCTTATTATTTCATACTTTTGTTTCCAGTGCTCCTTTTCTGCTTTCTTTGTATTCTCAATTGCCATTTACTCATAAAATGTGGAAAAGGAATATTACATATAACCCTGTTTACCTTGTTGTGTATTCCATTTAACATTCATCAATTTCAGGTTCATTAACAATCCTTCGTTTGTTTGAAGGTACCTTAATTCCTTGGTCTTTTCATTATATTGTTGAGAAAAAAGGCAGGGTATAGCAATATTCTGACAGAAATAAAGGTAGGAACATTTTAGTTTATATTTATTTTTCTTTACATAGCATTTTATTTATTTTTTTATTGGTAGGAACATTTTAAATAAAGAAATTCAGAGGGGAACCGGCTGTAGCTCAATTGGTAGGGCTCCAGTTTACCACATGGGAGGCCCCAGGTTCAGTTCTCGAGGCCTCCTCGAGCAGGCAGACCGCCTTGAGAAGGCAAGCCACCATGGGCAGGGCAAGCCACCACGGGCAGGGCAAGCCGCCGCGCGGTAAGCTGACTTGGCGGGATGCCGCAGCAGGGGGAGACAAGCAGACACAGAAGAACGCAAAAGCAATGAACACGTGAGAGTGAGCAGCAAGGGGGGGATATATAATAAATTAAAAAAAAAAATTCAGAAAGTTACTTTGAATTTAATTGAGCTAAATGATCGAGAAATCTAAGATCTGCTTGGCAATTGAATTCAAAGTATATGGCTGTTTATCTTTGGTCTATGCACCTCAAAGAACAGGAATCTATTTACTTCTACATTTATTATGCTACGCTTATTTTATTTATTCTAATTATTTACAGAAATAGTAAACAAAATATGAGTGAGAACTTTTCCTGGAAAGTGTTTTATACCTTGCTCAAAGGATCTTCTATCAAGGCACCAAATTAGTCATAATTATTCCAGAGAATGCTTTCACCCTTTACAGCGTATGAAAAAAATACTCTAGGTGAATCACAGTAGTAGTCACAAACTCCATTCTTAGAATTTTGGTTAACAAAATTTTTCTTCTGAACTGTAAAAAGATATTTTATTCATCATCATTTGGGTCTGGTAATTTTGGTAAATTATTTTAAGCAGTTATAAGCTGGCTTCTAGCCCTTCCCTGTCACTGAGATTGAATACTTTACTCTTGTTGTAATCACCTGACCTCTGTCACTCCTTAAAGGGAAAGGAGCCTTATTCTTTATCCATTAAAAAAAATTTTTAAAGGCCTAAGTTTTTTGAAGGAGCCTATCATATAGATATATGACATTATAATTCTCTTCCAAGTTACTCAGAATTTACAAATTATGACAATAGTTTCTACATTTCTATTTCTGTGTTACTATTTTTAAAAATCCATATATGTAGCCTTGTATGCACAATTAGTAGAATAACCAATAAAACAGAACCTCTTTCATAAGAACAGCTGATCCTACTTTTCTATTTAACTGTGTTATGTGAATTTAGTTTTCCATACAGTTGTTAAATTTCAAAAAGAACATTGACTCTACTATATTATATAATAATGAGCAGTTAGAAGAATTGTAGAATTATATTATTTTTTGATGTTAATATTGGGAAAGAAGCAGCCAATTAATCAAAACATTTAAAATTGATATTAAACAGCAATAGATGAATGTAGTAAGTGATACGTGTTATCTGTTTTATTCTCAAATTGTTACTATAAATATAATTTTCTATAATTTGTTCTGCTTTTAGGAACAGCGACTTTTGATAGTTCTAAGTAATTGCTGCTATCTAGAACGCCACACCTTCCTGAATATAGCAGAACAGTTTGAAAAACACAGCTTCCAGGGAATTGAAAAAATAACACAGGTAAATGAAGTAATGAATTAAATGTTAAATGGACAAGTTGGTTGTTTTAACAGCTTAGTTCCCAAACTATTTTCTCTGTACCGTCTTTCTTTTGCTTCCCTATACTTGTTCCCACTACTGTCCCTCTGCCATACCCATACATCCTACCCCACCCTCATCCACTCTATCTTTGAATGATTCCCTTCCTTCTCATAAGTCACCTTGAACCGTTCACTTAATATTCTTTTTTCTCTAGAAGAAGTTTTCTCAAGGTTAGAGCTTCTTTATCCACCCCCCCTCCCCAAGCTGTTCAAAAGGGAGGGAAGAAAATAAGGAGGAAAAAGGCATAAAGCCCAAATCTTATAACAATCATCTCAAATGTACCTCCTTTTAGATTAAAGCTTTTAGCTGAAACCAAGAGCAAACTCCCTGAGCCTCTCTTTTATCTGCTTTATCACACCCCTCTTTCATCTCTCCTTTTCTCTATGACCATAGAGATGCTTTTGCTTTATTTTTTAAGCTTGTGTACACACACACACACACACACACACACACCTGGCTTACAACATCTGTAGGACGTTTAATATCTTATCTGAAAATTACAAGCTCCCAACTCTCTAATTCATGAAAATAACAAGGTTGTGCAAAAGTGAATCCTATATAAATATGGAGTGTGGTTTTTTTTTAAGTTATACTTTATTGCTTATATATTTTTTTCAAGTAAACAGAAGAGGAAAAAATGAAATAACCTTATTATGAAAGGCTGGTTGATTCCTGGGCAAAGGTTTATCAGATTTCTAAGTAAAACTATGCTAGAACCACTTTTTAATGTCAGTACAGTTTTCTCAGTGCAAAGCATAAGAAAGATAATTATCATGTTAATCATATAATCAAAGTGTACTCTTGATGGATTGCATAGTTCTTACAAATGGTTCTACTTCATGAACTAGACTGGGATTTTTTTTTTTTTTCAAAGAATGGAAATGTCAAAGTGGGCGGCTCTGTGTTGTCTTCCTGCCTTTTCGTAAAGATTAATCATCCTGATGAGAAATGTTGTGACTTAAGACTTGAGGGCTAAATATCTAATTTATTTCCAGAAATTTTTCTGATAAGAATTGCAGGGGTCTCTTGCAGTAGAAAGTTGATATTTGTAGAAAGTGGGTACTTTGTTTTTATACTATAATGTTACAAATATTTTTGTTGGGAGAAAATTTATTATTTTAAAAATATGTGGGGGAGCAGATGGAGCTTAGTGGTTGAGTACCTGCTTCCCATGTATGAGGTCCTGGGTTCATCCATGTACTTCCTTTAAAAAATATTTATATATACACATACATACACGTATATGAAATGGTTAGGAATTGTGTATAGGAGAAGCACTAAGTTTGGTTTTCTGTCATTTTTTGCAAAGTAATAAGTAGGAACTATTGCTTAATTTATAGCATTAAATGATACTGGCATAAAAAAGGTTTTTTAGCCTTCCTATATTTTTTTCACACCATTTTGAGACCAAGATAATATGGAACATCTGGGGCTGCTGCTTAGAATAAATGGCTCTTTTTCCTACTCAGAATTTGGATTTTTTCCTTTGGCCATCTTCAGTATTTTGAAATTATTCCATTTTGTTTGGAATGAATAGTTATTCCACTAAATTTAGATGATAGCATTTGTACTATTTATTCTGAGTGAACCCATTAATTTCATTATGCCAAACAAGTAAAATATGTTCCCTGTAAAATATTGACTGCTGACTGTCATTATTTTTACTGTTCTCTTTTCAAATGACATAGATAACTATAGAGGCAGAAATCCCAGAGAAATCACAGGGCACATGGGTAACAATGAGTTGTTCTTTACTCATTTTATTGCTTAGTCTCGCCTCTTGGTGAGGCAGCTGTACTTTAAGGCTTCTACCTTAGTGTCCCTAGATGCCAGAAGTTCTATTGGGTTGCCCTCTAGTAGATAGGTTCTGGTGGTTGCCAAGGGTTTCTTCCAGGTGGATTTCCTCCTGCGTTCTTATTGGTACTTCTACCAGTAGAAGTAGGAAAATGACCCGTTTTTCATTCCCTTCATCTTGCTATCATCTTCAAAAATAGTGTTCTTAACATATGAACAATGCACAAATAACCGTGCTTTTTGACATTTTATTAAAATATAATGACTAATGTCTATTCAGAAACAGAGTGATTTCATAGATACAATTTCACTTCATGCACCATAACTCTGAAGTATTTAAGGAAGGTGCTATTAGTCCCATTTCTTCTAAGAAACATACTCAGAGAGGATAGTGATTTACCTAGGAGTTAGCAGAGCAAGGCAGGACTCAGAATTAAGTATTCTCATTCTACGTCCAGAATGCTTTTTGGTCTACCACCATACATCTTGAAATAATGAACAAGGTTGTTTCCCATGAGAATACTCCAAAGAAATGAAAATAAGACATGAGTCTGGTTGCTTAATATATAAAACGACATTAAATGGTAATTCATAAGACCAGAATATGAAACTTCCCTTGCCCCATAGTAGCTCCTTTAAAAGAAGCCCTATTAGAAGCCTTAAGTGGGCTTTTGCTTATAAGATCCCCAGATAATTCTTTGCAGGTGCCAATAGTGAGTTTCCTTCCATTTGCATGTATTCCCATTTTTCTTGGCAATTCTGTGTCGTTTTTTTTTCAAGTCCTAGAAGTGTTTTTTCCAGTCATGCATTTTTTTTCCTGCTTATAAAAATAAGACCCAACCATTATTTAAAAAGGAAAAATACTGAAAAATGTAAAGAAAAAATAAAAAGCACCTACAGTCTACCACTCACAGGTAAACACTGTAATATTTTAATATATATTACAATTAGTATTTTATATATGCTATATATCTACATGTATTTTAGGAAAAATATGAGGAATATTTTTCTAAATTCACTTTACATTGATTATAAGTTTTTTCTGTTGAATATTCTCTTGTGAGTATATTTTGTAAAATATGAGTTTTATGGCTTTATTATATTCTTTAATGTGGATATACAGTAATTTTTTTAACCTTTCCCCTACTAGGGACCTTAATGTTGTTTTCAAATTTTTGTTTTTGTTACTGAGAGGTGAAGTTCATCTTTGGTCATATTTCTAATTACTTCCTCATGATAGATTCCTAGAATTGGAATTACAGCCCAAAAGACTCTTGATAAATATTGCTGGATCACTTTTCAGAAGCAGATCTCACCACACTTGGGCCATCCTTGACTATTAGGATTTTTAATTTGGTGGGTGAAATCGTCTCTGATTGTATTTTAATTTGCATGCCTTTCCCTATTTGGGAGGTTAACACCTTTCCATATGTTTATTGACTATATTCTAGAAAAATTCTTTTTAAAGGTGCTTAGAGGATTAAGGAAATAGAAGGTTTTTCATTTTAAGTATGCAAACCAAATCTGACACGTCAGATTCTTTTTGACCTTTGAGAAGGGTAAAACTAAAACTAGATAAATAATAAACCTTAGCATGTAATTTTATTTTGGTAGCTGCAATTATATAATTCCAAGGAATTTTGTTACGTATATAAAGTGCTATTTTAGCCTTTCACAGTTTTTAAAAGAAAACAAACATCTAATTTAGAGTTTGCATAATTTATAATTCCAGATTTTTACCTGACTTTGGAACCGTAGTCATTATCAAGTCTGGATTAAATTCTTGATTGAATTTCATTTTAAGCCCTTTACTCTCAAAAACCCAACATGGAAGGTGGGAGGAAAGGAGATCTTCTTTCTCTTATTTGCCCAGGAAGATTCTTTCTGAACAGCAAAATATTTTGAAAGATTTTTGTATTGTTTGAACTAGCTATACCATATTTTACATATTTGATTATTTTACTTTAATTCTATATAATTCTTAAATTTCAACTTTGAAACTTTGAATTAATGTATGTGTGTGAGGGCAGCTTTGTGTCCTCAGTACTGTATTATATCTTCATATTTGTTTCATTTTCCCTACCTTTTCATAATTATCAATTAGCTAAATTTTGTTTACAGGCTATTTTGATATGATAACTAAGTTGTAATCTGCTCTGTTTTGTACCTTAAGACCTTACAGACAGGAAGTATGAGTTAGTCACCTGTGTCCCTGCCAACTGGATATTGAACTTAACCTTTTTACCCTATTTAGCCGCCTCAAATTCCTTATACAATGGTATGGGAAAAGAAATATATATATATATATAAAGAGATAATGTAGTAGTAAGGACTCAATGCTACCTTGTAATTTATAGAGCAAAATATTACTTCCTTGATGTAGAAAGTAGTTCGGGGAAAGCTTTCATAAAGTAAGGAAGGATGTAAGATTTAGCCTAGATACCATTTCTAGGTTTTATATCTATTTCCTACCAGACATCTTCCCTAGAGGATTTCACTGGGATTTCAAATCAACATGCCCAAACCAAAATCATCTTCTTTCCTCCTTCAAATCAGCTTCCCCTTTGTTTCCTCTCTTAGTCAATAGCCATTAGTCAATAGCAAGCCAGAAATTTGGGGATTATTGTTGACTTTATCCCTCACACAGCTTTACACTGAGTCTTCTCCCTTCTACTCCTGAACCATCTTTGGAATCCTTCTCACCCTCTCTCATTTTGCTGTTCCTGTCCAAACTTGGCTCTTTGTCATCATCTGACTACTGCACCATTGCAGAAGCCTCCCTTCCAAATGCTGTGCCTGAATCTCGAAATTCTTTTCACTCTCTAACACATTCTGCAGTTTTCAGGATGAGATTTCAAAATGCAGATCTGATTATGTTTTCTTCCTCTTTCCTTTGCTTCAATGTCTCCTCATCACCTGGAGAGTAAAACCTAAACTCCTGAAGGTGATGTTGTCAAGGGTTTTGATCTGCCCCCTCCTGCCTCTTTCCCTCAAGGCATTCACTTCCTGGGTTAGATGACAGCAGCCTGTCATCTAACCCAGCACCTACTCATCTTTCCTTGAACATTTCATGTTGTTTGTCCATTCACTCATCTACACAACAAACATTCCTTCACACCAGTTTACCAAAATCTGTTTTAAGAACATTTACCAGTGGATAGGGTGCTGGTTCACCACATGGGAGGCCCTGGGTTCGGTTCCCGGGGACCTCTCCAAGCGGGCAGACCGCCTTGAGAAGGCAAGCCGCCGTGGACAGGGCAAAAAGCCACCTGCGCAGTGAGCTGACTCGGCGTGTCACCGCAACCGGGGGAGACAAAGCAGACATAACACACAGCAAGAGCAAGCAGAAAGGGGGGATATGCAACAACAACAACAAAAAAGAACATTTACCTTTAGCTTGTGCTATAACATCTGTCTGGAATGCCTTTTCCTCCATCTGATCTAGATAAAATCTTGATCATCCTTCAAAGGCTATCTCAAATGTTCAGATGTGTCATCCTATCTAAAGCCTTTTAGGAACCCTCCCACAGTGCAAAATGGGCCAATCCTCTTCTTTGTTCCTGTGATGCTTTGTTCATACTACTAGAATAGCACTGAATGTACAGCATTAGGATTAGCTTAATGTAGATAAACTTCTTTTCTAAGTATTTTCCAATTAAATATTTATCTCTATAAAAGAATAGATGCCATTTAGATGTGAGATATAAGAAATAATAAAATGAACACATGCACCCACCACCAAGATGAAGAAATAGATTCTAAACCTTCTACCTTTTTATATGAATGTCTAAGACTATGAATTTCCCTCTAAGTATCTCATTAATTGTGTCCCACATGTTTTAACATATGGTATTTTAGTTTTTGTTTAGTTTTATATTTTCTAATTTTAATTGTGTTTTTCTTTGACACACTAGTTATTTACAAGTGTGATTTTAAATTTCCAAATTTGGAAAGCAGAGGAAGAATGGAAGTTAGTTTTCTCTTTTGAAGAGGTTTCTAACTTAATTGTTCTCAGTTCAGAGAATACCCTGTTTAATAGTTTTCTTATATATTCTGCGTTGTTTGGAAAGATTAAGCCCTTAAGTTTTGAATACCACATTCCAGATATGTCTCTTAGATCAAGTTTGTGAATTATGTTGTTCAGTCTTCTATATCCATATGTGTGTGTGTGTGTGTTCTTGATCTGTCAGTTACTAAAAAGTGTATTAAAGACTTTTTGTCATTTATTTCTGACTACTTTTTGAACCTTGACTACTTTTTGGATCTTCTCTTTGTCTTCAGTATTCTATAGTTTTACTGTGAGGTGTCACCACTTAGTACAAATTTTTTTTTTTAATCTTTTTCTCCCTGGCTCTAATCAATGCCTTATATTAATTCTGGAAAATCATCAGCAATTGTTTCTTCAAATATTTCTTTTTCCTCATTCATACTCTTCTCTTCTTCAAGATCTCTTAATTAGATTTATGTTAGACCTTCTCTATTTCCATGTCTGTAGGTTTTTTTGGTTTTTTTTTTTGTTTGTTTTTTTTGTTTTTTACTTTTTCTTCCTCATTTTTAAATTCTTTTTGTTGATTGGGATTAATTTCTTCCGCTCTCTCTTCTCATTCACTGTTTCTTCAGTTGTGTCTAATCTTGTTGATTAATGCAGCTCTCCCTTCCACGTGGTTTCAGAAATTAATTGGGAATTAATTGAGAATTTGGGGGGAGTTTATTGGAAGCCGCAGACGACACAAGATGTCCGGCAGATGATACAGAAAAAGTTTAGAAACTCAGAAATGCATAAAATATATGTATAGTATTGTATAATATCGGCTATGACCAAATACTTAACCCAAATTTTACAAGATACTGTAAACACCCCATAAAAGACAAAGAAAAATTTTACATGGATTTTCCAGATCTCAGGGGTGCTGCTCCCTTAACCCCCATAATGTGGAAGGGATAACTGTATATCCATTAGGATTTTTATTTTAATTGTTTTTCATTTCCAGAAATTCTTTTTGGTTTTTATTATTAAGTAAAGGAAAATTTTTTACTTAGTTTTAAATGGTATAATTTCAAACATCAGTGAAGAAGGCACTGGCAGTAAAGTTTTTTCCTTTGCACCTCAGATCATTTTGTATAAGTGGCCAAAGTCAAATACACACTGTAATCAGATAGAGACTATGCCTACTAAGGAGAAGATTGGAGCACACAAGGAAAGCTTAATAAATGGAATCTGAGGTGAATAACTTATTATAACAATAGAATGTGGGTTTGCCATCTGTCCTGCTGTCCATCTGTGAAGAGTTAAAAAAATATATTAATTTGACTGAAACTAGTCATCCAAATTCACTTGGATAGATAGTCCGATTATAGGTTAATTTTTTTTTCATTAAACTTTCACTCATCACTAGCATGTAGTGATTTAATGATGGATGAATCTCAACCTTGCATTTCAAGCAGGAATCGAGCAAATTTAGTTAATATTTTTGTTCAGCAGCTGGTTTAAACAAAGCATTAGTGGAAATAGGGCAGTGGAAAAATAGTAATAGCAGTTAGCTTTTTTTTTATTTTTTATTTTTAGTAGTAATAAATCTCATTTTTAGAGAAGTTTTAGCTTTACAGAAAAATTACACTGAAAGTATAGGGAATTCCCATATAACACCTCTACACATAGTTTCTCTTATTATTAACATCTTACATTAGTGTGGGACATTTGCTACAATTGATGAACCAATATTGAAACATTAGTATGAACCAAAGTCTCTAGTTTACATGATGGTTTACACTTTGTGCTGTACAGTTTTATAGGCTTTGACAAATTTATAATGTCATGTGTCCATCACTGCAGTATCAAGCTGAACAATTTCACTGCCCTAAAAATGTCCTGTGTTCTATCTATTCATCTTCCCCTCTCTTTTGAACCCCTTCAACCACTATTTTCATAATCAATATTACAAGTTAATCTGTTAACACAAAACAATAACAATAAATCTACTTTGGTCTGTGGTTACACTCCCTCCTTATGTTTGTTCATTCCTCACTCTTGAGGAATTTGACATGATGGCTGCTCTGACTGTTTCAGGCTGAGAAGGGACTTAGATATCATGGGGCAGATGGAAGGAATTGTTTCGGTTGTAGTTATAGATGGTCCTTGTTTTTTGAGAAGGGACTTGTCCATCATCATCATTTTGTTGGTTTACCAGGGAAAGCCTGAAAAACTGGAGAGTAAGAGTTGATCACAACTCTATTGTAGTTTGGGGCTCAACCGGCATATGAACAATCCAAAGATTTAAATCTCTGAGTGATATATTTATATTGAAAATTATAAGTTCAAATAAAAGGAGTAGAAGACTCATGAGTAGAGGAATTATAAATAAATATAACTATGTTAAATTGGGGAAATAGATTATCATATGTTCCCAATAGAACCCACCCAGGAAGTGTTGATTTCATGAGGTTTGTGTGCCTTGCCTCTGGTGTCTGGACATCCCTAGAGACCTCAGGAGCACTTTTGTTTGAGGCTTTCTTTACTGTGGCTTTTATTGAAATCTGCCTGAGACCTGCATAAGCATAACCTCCAGAGTAAGCTCCCGGCTCACTTTGAAATTTCTTAGCCAAAAAAACTTTTTAATTTAATGTTTCCCCCTTTTGGTCAAGGTCTTTTTCCAAATGCATCGCTAGTTAGTGCTTGTTAATAAACCCTCAGTGCCAGGGAGGTTCATCCCCCCAGGAGTTATGTCCCTCATTGGGGGAATGGTCTTGAGTTTATTTGCTTTGTTTGGCTTAGAGAGAGGCCACATTTGAGTAACAAGGAGGATTTCGGGTGGTAGCTCTTAAGCATTAATTATAATTAGACTGTTTCATTTTTACAGGAATAAGGTTCATAAATACGAGCATTAAGATCGAGAGCTTGGTATATTGGCCTGTTTTCTTTTATTAGGCATAGCTTATATAGTCCAGAGATTTTTGCCATTTTATTTAAGAAAGTAGCAGGATTTCCCCAGAATGGAAGTTTAATATTTTGTTTGCTACTGAGTAGGCCTCTGTCTATCAGGAAAACATACCTATGACATCATGAATACATTCATATCCCATAGAAGTATGCTTCGGATGCCTTTTTCCCCATGTAGCACTCCACTATCCAAACCCTGTGCTAAAGTGTACCTTTGTTTTAGATCCTAAAAGAACATTCTTATATTTTTATTCTTAACCACAATCCTTGGCCATCCCAGAGTTCCCTGAGTTATACAGTTGCCTGTTTTATCCTCTAATGTCATGGATAGCCCAAAACTTCCCCTTTCAACTATGTTCACACTCACATTTCTGCACTGTTAATTACACTCATATTGCTGTGTCACCATCACTTCTGTCCATTTCCAAACCATTACAGTCAACCTAATTATAAATCCTGCACAGCATGAGCTCACCAATCTCTGCTCCTCTTCTATCTCCTGGTAACCTGTTTTCCAGACTCTGCCTCCATGATCTGCTCACTATCCTAAGTTCATATGAGTGAGATCACGCAGTATTTGTCCTTTTGTGTCTGGCCTATTAACTTAAGGTCCCTGAGGTTCACCCATGTTGTTGCATGTGTCAGTGCTTTACTTCTTCTTAAAGCTGAATAATATATACATATGCATATACTACATTTTGTTTATCCATTCATTTGTTGATGGACACCTGGCTTGCTTCCATCTTTTGGCAATTTTGAATAATACTACTATAAACATTCAGGTGCATATATCTGTTCATGTCCCTGCTCTCTTCTGGGTATATACACCTAGTAGTGGGATTACTGGATCATATGGCAGTTCTATACTTAGCTACCTGAGTAGCTACTGTCCTTCACAGTGGCCACACCATTCTACATTCCCACCAGCAGTGAATTAGTGTTTCTGTTTCTCCACATCCTCTCCAACATTTGTAGCTTTATGTTTTTTTAAAAAAACAACCAGCCTAGTAGGTATGGAATGATATTTTATTGTAGTTTTGATTTGCATTTCCTTAATAGCTAGTGATGTTGAACATCTTTTCATGTGCTTTTTATCCATTTGTATTTCCTCTTTGCAAAACTGTCTGTTCAAGTCTATGGATTGTTTGTCTTTTTATTATTGACTTGTACTATTTCTTTATATATACTACATAGTAGACCCTTATCAGATATGTGGTTTCCAAATATTTTCTCAAAATATGCTGCCTTTTTACTTTCTTGACAGGCCTTTGAAACATAAAAGTTTTTAATTTTGAGGAGGTCCCATTTATCTGTTTTTTCTTTCATTACTTGTACTTTGGGGATAAAGTTTATGAAACTATTCCCTACCACACAACCTTATAGATGTTTCCCTACGTCATCTTCTAGGAGCTTTATGGTCAAGGCTCTTACTGAGTTGTTTGATACATGTTGAGTTAATTTTTTGTGAGATAGGGATCCTCTTTCTTTTGGATACGGATATCCAGTTCTCCCAGCACCATTTGTTGAAGCGGCTTTTGTGTCCTATTTAAGTGGACTTGGCATCCTTGTTGAATATCAGTTGGCCATAGATGTGTGGGTCTATTTCTACACTCTCACTTCAGTTCCATTGAACATGTCTATCCTTGTCCCAATACCATGCAATTTCAACCCTTGTAGCTTTGTAGTATGCTTTAAAGTCAGGTAGCATGAGTCCTCCAACTTCGTTTTCTTTTTCAAGATGTTTTTGGCTAATCACGGCTCTTTACTCTTCCAAATATATTTGATAATTGGTTTTTCCATTTCTATAAAAAATGCTGTTGGAATTTTTTAAGGGATTGCATTGAATCTGTAAATCCATTTGGGTAGAATTGACATCTTAATGATGTTTAGTCTTCCAATCCATGATCATAGAATATCCCTCCATTTATTTAGGTCTTCTCTGATTTCTTGTGGCAATCTTGTGTAGTTTTCTGTGTATAAATCCTTTACATCTTAATTAAGTTTATTCCTAGATGTTTGATTCTTTTAGTTGCTATGTAAATGGAATGTTTTTCTTGCTTTTCTCCACAGATTGCTCGTTACTAGTGTAAAAAGCACTACTGATTTTGCGTGTTGATCTTTCATCCTACCACTTTACTGAACTCATTGATTAGCTCTAGTAACTTTGTTGTAGTTTTTCAGGACTTTCTATATACAGAGATGTCATCTGAAAACAGTGAAAATTTTCTTTCTTCCTTTCCAATTTGGAAGCCTTTTATTTCTTTCTGCTGCCTTATTGTTCTAGCAAGAACTTCTAACACATGTTGAATAAGAGTAGTGACAGTGGGCATCCTTGTCTTGTTCCAGATCTTAGAGAGAAAGTCTTTAGCCTTTCACTATTGAGTATGATGCTAACTGTGGGTTTTTTCATATATGCCCTTTATCGTGTTGAGGATGTTTCTGTCTATTACTATCTTTCAGAGTGTTTTTATCAAGAAAGTATGCTGAACTTTGTCAAATGTCTTTTCTGTGTTGATAGATATGATAATTTAATTTTTCTCCTTCTATCTGTTAATGTGGCATGACAGTTTGAATTTGGCGAATCCCAAAAAAAGGTTATGTTCTTAAACAAATCTGTTCCTATGGGTGTGGTGCCCTTTGATTGTATTAAATTTTCTTTATACCACTTGGTTAGATTCCTTTTGATTGGACTTTGTAAGTAGGGCGTGACTCAGGTTGAGCCTCCTTCCTCTTGGTGGGTCTTATTTTAATGGAGATGCAAAGAGAGAGGCACAGGAAGAAAGTAAGCTGTCATATTGATCCTGCTGTGTGAGAAAGATGATTGCAGGAAAACAGAAATCCTGAGAGACTGCAAGAGGTCCCAAAGTCTGGAACCTGCAGAGCCCAGTGGCATGGAAAGAGGCCCCAAGGGGGCTCAGCCCACAGAACAGTTCAAGGCTGAGGCGATGAGCCCTTCCGTAAGCCTGATCATCATGTGGCAGGATACCAAGAAGATCATCAGTAGTTGACTTTGTTGAGAAAGCAACTCTGGTGGTGCCTTGATTTGGACATTTCAAAAGCCTTGGGACTGTACGTGTTTACCTCAAATAAATACCCTTTAGGAAAACCCTCCCATTTCTGGTACTTTGCATCAGCAGCCCTGTGGCAAACCAAGCCGTGGTGTATTATAGTAGTTGATTTTCTTATGTGGAACCATCCTTGCATACCTGTGATAAAACCCACTTGATCATGGTGTAGAATTTGTCTGATATCTTGTTGGATTCTATTTGCAAATATTTTGTTCAGGATTTTTGCATCTAAGTTTATTAGAGAGATTAGTCTGTAATGTTCTTTTCTTGTAGCATCTCTTTGTTGCTTTGATATTAGGGTGATGGTGACATCTTAGAATGAGATAGGTAGTGCTCCCTGCTCTTCAGAGTTTAATCCATTAGCATTCAGTGTTATTACTGTAGAAGCAGTACTTACTTCAGCTATTTTTTATTTAAGCTTATATATATGTCATATTTTACTTTTGTTTCTCTTTTTACGCTATTAATCTTCCTTTGTACAGTGTCCTCGAAACCTCTCTCTCCTGTCTTTCCTTTGAACCTGCAGAACTCCCTTTAGTATTGCTTGAATGGCAGGACTCTTGTTGACACATTCTCTCGATTTCTGTTTATCTGTGAATATTTTGATCTCTCCCTCATTTTTGAAGGACAGTTTTGCTGTATATAGAATTCTTTGCTGGCAGTCTTTTTCTTTCAGCATTTTAACTGTCATACCACTGCTTTTTTGCTTCCATGGTTTCCAGTGACAAATCAGTATTTAATCTTATCATGCATCCCTTGTATGTGATGGATCTCTTTTTTTCTTGCTGTTTTCAGAATTTTCTCTTTATCTTTAATTAATATATGTCCTGGAGCATGTCTGCTAGGACGTTTTTCTGTTTGGAGTACACTGAGCTTCCTGACATGTACATCCATGTCCCTCATAAGAGTTGGGAAATTTGGGGGCCAATTTTTGCCCTAAACACTACTTCTGGGGCCCGGCTAGATAGCTCAGTGGATAAAGAGCTCGCCGGTGTACCACATGGGAGGCCCTGGGTTCGGTTCCCGGGGACCTCTCCGAGCGGGCAGACGGCCTTGAGAAAGGCAAGCCGCCGTGGGCGGGGCAGAGCCGCCGTGGGCAAGGCAAAAAGCCACCACGGGCAGGGCGGAGCCCCCACGGGCATGGCAAAGT
>PVKH010011210.1:0-17863 GCA_004027955.1 Chaetophractus vellerosus
GGGGGGGGGCCTGGGAATTGTCATGGATGATGCTGCAATGGAGGATGTAGGCCAGTTTGTATGATCATGTATCATTCAGGAACTGTAAAGAAGAGAGGGTTGTCTATGGCCTAAACTGTGATCTATATCTGATGGCAAAGCCCCAAAATGTGTGTAACTATCAGAGGCGTTATGCCACACTGAGGGATGTGCATGTGGGGGGTTGTGGGAGGGGTGGGGGGGTGACATATGGGTACTCCTGGAATCTCTGTGTAACATTTATGTAATCAATGTATCCTAAAAATGTATATAGATATATAAAAAATAAATGAAAAATTAATAAAAAAAAAAGATCCTCTGCTGGGTCACATCTTGGTTGTGCCTGGTGTAGGACTTAACCCACTGTCTCAGAGGAGATACTCAACACTTACTTCTTCATTTATTTAATGCAGACTTATAGAATCAATAAGATTGATCTCTTTAAAACGAAAATAAATTGTTTAGTGGAACAGGCACAAAATTAGCTCTCACTGTAAAAATGAAAAAGAAACAATATACTCCAATAACCGGGAAAGCACACATCTTTATTAAAGCCAGATGGCTTTATTTTTTTCTCTCAAATTAAGGCCTTCCTCAGCACAACATTAGAGAATATATCATTTTAGTTTTAATTTGTTTTCTCCATTTCAGAATTACGAGAGTTAAGTCTTCTTCAGATTATGCTAAACCAAATTTGTTCTGCTTTTTTTTTTTTTTTTTTTTTTTTTTTAAGATAAGTTCTTACTTGGGGAATTCAGTGAGTCAGCTGGAAGGAAATTCAGGACTCCAAACCAACAAAGTCCTTTCAACACTCAGGAAATAGTTGCACTTCTAGAAAATCTGAAAAAACAAAACAAAACAAAACCAACAAGTCAACAACAGTTGTGTCAGGTGTCCCTCATTTTAGGAGGCAGCCCTTCTAGAAAGAAAATATCAGAAATAAAACTTTTGAAGTGCACATCAGTAAAAGATGCTGGCTGCTCTTTCCTGGACCTCACTGTCACAGTGTCTGGCACATCTATGTAGTTTCGTCTCTTTCTAGAATTGTCAGGAAGACATTGTCGAATGGGGCTTTAGGCAGATAAAGGAATACATGGAAATGACTGAGTGCACACCCAAACTGCATACAGTTTACTCTTTATCTAGATAGAGGTATTTTACATAAAAACTCTAAGTAACACACACAGAGTTTTGAGGTAAACATCTATTTTAATTTTTTTCATTATTTATAGCTGGGTAATTGACTTTTCTAATGGTTCAAATTCTTTTCTTTGATTTTGGTTTCTTGTGTCCTATTGAAGTTGATACAGGCTTTACCCACCCTATACTCATCTGCTCTCCGATCATCCCTATTTGTATCTTTCAGTCATTCAACAACTTCTAGTTGAAGAACTCCAGGTATGGTGCTAGGTGATGGAATATGAAGGTAAATGAGACAAACAAAGATGCTTAAATTTTGGTGAATGAGACAAATAATAATCTGACACAAAGTGATTATGGCTCATGAGATATGAAGGAAATAAACAGGAGGTAGTAATAGAGTCTTTTTTACTAATAGCAAAACTATTCTAATTTTCCTTAAGCTGAAGCACCAAGTTCACATTTTGACTAACAGAGATGTTGTCAGCAGTACTGTCAGTAAGGGTTATATCCTCCTCAAAACGCATACCTCCAGGTCCCAGATTAACATGTGGAAGCTTCTCACATCAATCATCTATCTTTATTCCTGAGCCTGCATGGTTCTTGTCGTGCCTGAAGTTCTGCCTTCAAGTCTAAGCTCAGGGATGGAGGTGCATCGAGGGTCCCTAGCCCAAGAAGTGACCATTCATTCATTCCTTCATCCACTCATAAGACACAGATTGGAAAATGGCAGCGAATCTCATATTTTATTTGCCCCTTGTTAAAAATCTCCAATTATATATTTATGTGCATGTTTAATTGCTTGATGTCCCTGTTTGTTTTATCCTTTTTCTATTTTGCATACTTGGACATAGCTAACAGTTAAAATAAATATTAATTGAATAACTAAATGACTACATGCATAAATGAATGAAATGAAAATACAAATATGAATGATACAGAGCTCTTGTCCCAAAGGACCTATAGTTGTTTGCTGTGTCTTTCCCCAAAATGGCCAATCATTAATTGGCCTTATAGAAATTTTCTGTACAGAAATATGGAAATAAGGACTTTTCCTCTGGGTGGTAAAATAAGGAATGATCTAAGATGAATCAACCAATATTGTGGAAACTTCTTGGAAGAGTCAGCATGGATCCCAAGTGTAGAGGACTGGACTACAACCTGATTCAAGCCCCTAACATATAAAGAAATAATGTGCCATTTGGAGTGGTGGGAAGGTGGTCTACCTTAAGTTGGAGAACATGAAGGTCCATAAAACAAATACATTGTTCATGCAGGTTAATACAAGTATCAATTACTGAGAAAATGTAATTCCATGTCAGAGATGGACATATCAGACTATCAGAGGACAGTGTTTTACAACATGCAGATGATACAATTCACTATCTTGTTTCAAATTTCTTGACAAACTAAGAAAGCTTGATCTCAAACACAGGTGCTGGCTTTGCAGTCAGACTATTAAGCATTTGAATTCCTCCTATGTACTACCTATTTGAGTCTGGGTAAGTTATTGCACCCATGGAGCCTCAAATTCTTTCTTTGATAAGAGGGGAAAATAATATTTCCTCTCCAGGTTGTTCTGAGAATCATATAATTTGAATATATCACATCCTGCAGTGTTTGGCAAAAAGTATTTAACAAATATTTCCTTCCCTTTCTGTCTAAGACCCCTATGATTCAATAATGACTGCTTTGTGAATGTGATAAAGTACAAATTTAGCTTTTGGTATGTATGTATTCACACAGTAGTTTTTTTCTTTAATTGTCGTTTCACTGTAAAGTGTAAATTAGGGGATTTAAGCTCTAGTCATCAAGAAGATCTATATACCTACCAGCTATTGATCCAGCTTATAGAAAGGCACAAAGAGCCTAAATTGTGCTGAGCAAGTAGATTTTCTAAACACAATTGGATGTCTTTGACTAGAGGCTCTGATACAGTAATTACTTTTCTTCAAAAGAAACTTCTTAGTCCATCACAGTGGCAACAGACCTAATAAAGCCAAATGGATCCTTGAAGTTATTGGACCTGACCTTCTAGCTGATAGAAGCGATTTCCTTTGGTGTGAAAAAGCACACATCTCTGGCCTTTATTTCCTTTTTGTAAAATTTAAATGGGGTTGCATTTTGCTACCAAAGCCTGCAGGCTCTTTCTCCTTCGAACATTGGTGTACTTACAAGTGCTTTGACTTTACAGAAAATTGCCTATTGAACTTTAATTTGTCATTATTATTGTTGGGTAAAAATGTCTTAGACTATCTTATAACTTGAATAGGATTGAATACAAGGTATTTGGGAATCTTGCCACCAAAGATTGGCAGAGGCAATCTTGAGAATGACCATATCCCTGTATCCAGTAGGGTACTTGTTCCAGAATTTTACTTGCTGGAGAGGCTAATACTGGGAAGGAAAGCTGGGCCACTTGAGGCACAAAAGTTTGAAAGAGTTTATCAGGATTATCTGGGCCAGGACTAGGGTGAGGCAAATGAGGCACCTTAGGTGAAAAGTAGTGGAAGGCACCCACTCTTTAGTTTGTGCAAGTGCCTCACTTGCCTCACCTGAGTCCCATTGGATTTATCAAGGTTTTATATGATTTGGGCAATTCCTGGTGGTAAGCATTCAAAGCTAGACGTTATAATAATGAAGATTATTCACTTGGGTGTTCACTAAAGTCAAGCTCTTTTTTAGGTGTTTTTTTTTTCTTTTTCACTGTCTCATTTTATCTTCTCTGCAACACTCTGATGTAGGTACTAAAATTATCCCTATATTAAAGATGAAGGAACTGAGGTATGGAGAAATAAAGTACCTTGCCCAAGGTCTCACAATAAGTTTAGGAAAGAACTAAGATTAAAATCCTGGGATTCAAACACAAATTGTAGGACTCAAAATTTTTAGGGGCCACTCTAAAGCAACATTCCCATACCAGTGGGTGGCCCAGAGTGATGGTATGGGAGCCCAGGTTTGTGCAGGATCAGGACAGGTCTGGTCTATGATTTATGAGGATGTAACTATAGTGAAGTGAAAAGACTATAGTGAAGAAGGTAGAGCTGGGTCACAGCAGCAATTTGACTCATACTACAATGGGGGAATTGGACAGTTCAGTCAGAATAGGCTAAGCTCTGATGCAGTAACAAACAACCTTATGATAAGAATGAGTTAATACAATAAAAGTTCATTTCTTGTTCCTGGTGCATGTACAGTGTGGCCTGGGCAGTGTTTCTGCTCATTGTGCTCCCTCAGGCACCCAGGATGTCAGAGCCTTATTTTGACACATGCTTCCACCAGTGTGGAGGACAGAAGAAGAAAAGTTTGGAAAATTGTGTGTTAGCTTTAACAGCTTCCTCCAGGAAGTGATACACATCACTTACTTTCACATTTCAAAGGCCAAAACAAATCACATAGTACTGCTCAAGTTCAAAGGGAGTAGAAGTGCATAGTCCTCCTATGATATGCCTGAAAGGTGTACAAGATGCTAGGTAGAGAAGCAAGAATCAGGTCTTAAACAAAATGTTGGTTACTCTCTTGGTAGGGAGGCAGCTTTAAGGGTCCAGGCTGTTTTACATGTTTTTTGCTTGGTTGGTTTTGTTTGGTATTTATTTTGCTTTAGAGAGACAATTAATTCTTTACCTTGTACTGCAAGATAGTTGGCATTTCTGACCATGGCCACTGAAAGCCAGGAACACCTCCCCAGCTCATTATTATAATTAAAGCACCTGTAAAAATTTTCAAACTCCCCCTCCACCACCAGTGGGCTGAGTTGAAGAAATCCATCCTTGTGGGTGGCATGAACCACCTACTGAGACACAGTGTACTCTAATTTAGGAAGGTTCACTGGCACCCAAAGTCCATTCCTCAATGCTGGACCCCATGTCTATCTGTCACCCCCCAAAAAACCCCACAAAATTCACTCAAGAAACATAAGGATGTCCACCATGGGTCAGGTACTAGGGCATAAATAAGTCTGTGAGAGACATGATATCAGGGAAACCAATGGGAAGGAGAGAAAATATAATCCAAAGGAATCAAAGCAAGAGTTGGTGTAGCCCTGACATCAGCAGAATTTGCAGGGAGATTTTTGCCTAAATGCCTGTAACATTTGGACTTAAGAGGCAGACCTAAATATTAATTGCCATAAATCATAAATACCACAACTTGAAGAAACCATGTGGAAACACTCAACTTGTGTAATGGTCTGCATACATATTAGGGAAATCTACTGGTCTTGCTGACTATGGCCAACATCAAAACTAGTGAAACAGATTTTAATACCTCATTTAACTGTTGTTTTGCAGTAGTAAAATACTTTTGCAATTTTATAGCTTCAAGCATTTCTTATGGAAAATTACATTTTTAAAAAAGATAATGACCTTTTAACTTGTGGTAATACGTCATGTTGATTTCAAAGCTATTTATAGCATTTACAGTTAGTACCATATGATTTAGAGCTTTTATTTTATGGCCTCTTATTCTCTGATCTTTTGGTGTGTAAATATTTTCCATTTAATATTGTTATATTATTTTATTTTCAAAATGATGTTAGTATAGATACAGCAAAGAAGGAGGAAAATTAATTATTTTGTGCTTCTATACATTATGAAATCAACAGTAAAACAAATAGAATAAACAGGAAATATTAGAAAAATTAAGGGAATTCATTAGATGGTTAAAAACATACAAAATAATCAACATCTTTTCTTTATAAAAATAATGTCCAGACAGAATCCTAAACAGAAATATAAATAGTCCCCTCTACAATATTTATATATAGATATGAATAAGATGAGCTGCCTAGGAATTGGTTTTAAGATATGTGCAGAATTTATAAAATGATAAATTTTTTCAAATTTCTTCTGTGGGGCGTGAATGAAGTTTTAAGCAATTGAATATTTTTGTATTGGAAGACTAAGCATTGTAAAAGTTTAAATCCTCATAAAATTCAACTACACATTGAGTCCAATCTTAAGTAAAATATAAATATATTTCATAAAAAATAAATATGAGACAGTGAAACCTGTGGTGAATGATGGGCTGCGGTTAACAGTATAAATATAAGAACATTTTCTCATGAACTATAAAAAATATACATTACTAATACAATGATGTTAATAATAAGATGGTTTGTAGGAAAAATACACCAAATATAAAAATAAATAAATAAATATGAATTAATAGCCAGGAAAATAATGAAAAAGAAGTTGATATATAGATATAAGTGTATATATAACCAGCTAACTAGCTATCGGAACATGTTATAAAACTATAGTAAGTAAAACAGTTTTCTACGGATAAGGGTATTAATCAGGGTTAGCTAAAAAAAACAAACTAAAATATCTTGGGGGCCTATAACAACAAAACGTTTAATTGTTTGTTATAAGGGCCATTGCAGATAACCTAGGGTTCTTTCCACAACACCTCTAGGATTTAGGACAAAGGCAAGATTCCATTCCTTGGAGCCCCATGTGGTTAGATGGGGACATTTCTGATCAATGAGTTGTGCACAGAAGTGATAATGTCCTGAAGCATTTAATTCCAGGCACTATTACAGTTTCTGGGAATATACCAATGAGCAAAACAAAGGTAAATCTGTACCCTATTTATTTATTGGAGACACAAATCTGAGGAATACGTGATCCATGTTCTCACAAGTAACTTTATTCATGATATTGTATGTTACTGAAAATATATGGGGTTTTGTATGAATATATACATACATATTTTTATCACAGGTGTATTATGTGACACATAATCTATGCACGTAGATTCTCTGGATACTTGTTTTAATTCTCCTTTTCCCTTCAGGCCTCCATATCTAATTCTAAGATAACTCTAGAAGGGGAATAAGGAAAAAAGTGTAAGGCCAATGTAACGATACTAATGCTTAAATAAATATCAAAAGCTAAACACATTTACAGATGATGAATTTCGGAGGAAATATCAAGATATTAGATTATTTGTGAGGTAAAGAAACTATCAAAGATCATTCTGACATGCTGAGCTCAATTGTTGGTTCTTAGAAAACAATAAAATTGGCAAGAATTTGGCTAGCCTGGCAAACAAAAAAGAAGAAAGGGCACAGATGAATAAGAAATGAAAAGGGTAACATTACTACTGACCTCAATAAAATAAAAAGGACTTCAAGAGGATTCTATGAAAAAGTTCCGGCCATCAAATTAGATAATCTAGATGAAATGGGCAAATTCCTAGAAACACACAAATGACCTACACTGACTAAATAAGAAGTAGAAAATCTCAACAAGCCAATAACTAATAAAGAGATTGAATCAGTACCCATAAACCTCTCAACAAAGAAACGCTCAGGACCAGATGGCATCACATGGATATTTTACTAACTATTCTAAGAATTAACTCCTATCTTGCTCAAATGCTTCCAAGAAATCGAAGAGGAACACTTCCTAACTCATTCTATGAAGCCAACATCACACTCATACCAAAGGCAGGTAAAAATACCACAAGAAAATAAAATTACAGACCAATTTCTCTTATGAATATTCATGCAAAAATCTTCAATAAATTACTAGCGAACTGAACCCAACAGTGCATTAAAAGAATTATACACAATAATTAAGTGAGATTCATCCCAGGTATACAAGGGTGGTAGGGTGGTTCTACATAAAAAGCTCATTTAATGTAATGCATTACATTGACAGAATGAAGTTTAAAAATACAAATACATGATCATCTCAATTGATTCAGAAAAGGTACTTGACAAAATCCAGCATCCCTTCTTGATAGAAACCCTTACAAAATCAGGAATAGAAGGAAACTTCCTCAACATGGTAAAGGGTATATGTGAAAAAAACTACAAGCAATGTCATACTTAATGGTAAAAGACTGAAATATTTCCCTCTAGATCAGGAACAAAATAAGGATTCCGACTATCATCACTGTTATTCAACATTGTACTGGAAGTTCTTGCTGGAGAAATTAGGCAAGAAAAAGAAATAAAATCATCCAACTTTGGACGGATTTAAGCTTTATTAAAATATACCAATGAAATTGATTTGTTGGAAAGAACAACAACAACAAAAACAAACAAAAAAAGCCATCCCAATTGAAAAGGAAGAAGTAAAACTTTCCTTTTTTGCACATGACATGCTCTTATGACTAGAAAATCCTGAAAATTCCAGAACAAAGCTCCTAGAACTAATAAAGGAATTCTTCTAAGTTATGGAGTAGGTACAATGTCAACAATCAGAAATCAGTCTGTATACTAGTAATGACTATTTAGAAGGGATCAATAAAAAATCAGTTTACAATAGTAATTAAAGAATAAAATATCTAGGAATAAATCTCACCGAGGATGTGAAGGATTTAAACACAGAAAACTATAAAACATTGATAAAAGAAATCAAAGAAGACCCAGATAAATGGAAGGACATTCCATATTCATGGATTGGAAGATTAAATATTTTTAAAATGTCAAATCTACCAAAAGCCATTTACAGATTCAATACAATCCCTATCCAAATTCCATCAGTCTTCTTTGTAGAAATGGAAAAGCTGATAATCAAATAAATATGGAAAATAAGGGTCCTTGAATAGCCAAAGCCATCTTGAAAGAGAAGAACAAAGTTGGAGTACTGACACTTCCTGATCTTAAAACTTATTACTAAGACACAGTAATGAAAACAGCATGGCACTGGCGCAAGGACAGACGTATAGATCAATAAAGTTGAACTGAGAGTTCAGAAATCAACCTTGACATTTATAGCCAACTGATTTTTGACAACGGGGCAAAGACCACTCAATTGTGGAAGAAAAGTCTCTTCAACAAATTGTTCTGGGAAAACTGGATTTTCATATGCCAAAGAATGATAGGGCACCCCTACAAAAATCAACTTAAACTGATCAAAGACCTAAATATAAGAACCAGAATGATAAAAACCTCTAGAATAAAACAAAGGGAAGCATCCTCAGGACCTTGTATATAGCAATGAGTTCATAGACTTTTTACCTACAGCACAAGCATCAAAAGAAAATAAAGATAAATGAGACCTCATCAAAATTAAAAACTTTTGTTCATCAAAGTTTATGAAAGTAAAATGGCAAGCTATGCAATGGGAAAAATATTTGCAAACCACAAATCTGCTAAGGTTTAATATCCAAGGTATAAAAAGGAATCCTTCAACTCAACAACAAAAAGACAATTAAAAGGGGGCAAAAGATGTGAATAGTCATTTCTCCAGAGAAGATATACAAATGGCAAAAATTTAACCTGAAAGATGCTCAACATCATTAACCATTAAGGAAATGCAAATCAAAGTCATAAGATACCATTTCACTACTAGAATGGTTACTACTTAACAAAATGGAAAATTACAAGTGTTAGAGAGGATGTGGAGAAACAGGAACTTTCATTCCTTGCTCAAGGGAATGTAAAATGTTATAGCCACTGTGAAAGACAGTATGGTAGTTCCTCAAAATATTAGGTATAGAATTAACATATGACCCAGTATTCCCACTTCTAAGTAATTATTCTGAAGAATGCAATGCAGGGACTTGAACAGATATTGCAAACCAATGTTCATAGAGACATTATTCAAAATTGCTAAAAGGTGGAAGCAACCCAGGTGCCCATCAAGTGATGAATGTATAAACAAAATGTGGTATATATATACAATGGAATACTATTCAGCATTAAAAAGGAATGAAGTTCTGATACATGTGACAGCATAGATGAACCTTGAAGACATCAAGTTGAGTGAATAAGCCAGACACAAAAGTAAAAACATTGTGTTATCTTACTAATATGAAATATTAGAATAAGCAAACTCATAGTCAGACTCTAGAATATAGGTTAGTAGGGGATGAAGTTTTTGTAGGGACTGAGGAATTTACTCTTCAAATATACAGAGTTTCTATTTGGGAAGATGGAAAAATTTTGGTAATGGGTGGTGGTGATGGTGGTATAACATTTTGAATGTTATTAACAGCCACGCATTATATATTTGAATGTTATTGAAAGGGGAGATTTTAGGTTGTATATATGTTACTAGAATACATTCTTTAAAAATCCATTGAACTGGATAACATAAACAGTGAATCTTAAATTGTAAACTATTGTTAATAGCACAATTATAAAATAATGCTTTCATCAATTGTAACAAATATGCCATACCAGTATAATGTGTTAATAACTGAGTGGTGTTTGAGAACCCTATATTTTATGCATGATTTTTTTCTGTAAACCCACAACTTCTCTAATAAAAATAAAATAAGGTATGAATTTTTGCCATAAAGCTCTAAAATCTTAAATTCAAAAACAACATTTTCTGACCATCACCTCTTAGTCTTTCAACGATCATTCTTCATTAATTCTACTGAATCTGTTTTTTCAGACTTGTCAAATCATGTAGTCTCTTGACTTCCCTATGAGTAGCCATCTTCCCTATTTTATTTAATCTCTTCCATGCCTGGATTTTCTTCTTTTCAACAACTTCCAACCTTCTTGTTTTGGTTTGAAGCTGAATGTATGCCAGAAAAACTTGTTCTTAAATCGAATTCATTCCTGTGGGTGTGAAACCCCAAAGTAGTACTTTTTGATGAGACTACTTCAGTTTAGGAGTGGCCCACCAGAACCACAGAAGGGAAAGACCCAGAGATGTCAACATGTGTCTTGCCATGTGACGAAATAAGAACCAAGGATCACAGGTAGCCAGCTCCAGAACACTACAGTCTTTGGGAAGAAAGTATCACCTTGATGACACCTTGATTTGGAATTTTTCCAAGCCTCAAACTGTGAGCGAATAAATTTTCATTGTTTAACCTGACCCATTCTTGATATTGCTTGAGCTGCCTACGAATTAAAACACTTCTCTTGTGAATAGTCTCCATCCTCAGACTTGCTCATGATTTAATCCCATGGAAGATCCAACTACTAATCTTGGTGACTACAAAGGTATCCTCTCCGCAACTCTGAGCCTAGCTTGGGAAAACCCCAGAACAGTGCCAACTGAGGCCATCAATAAATGCATATTTTTATCTCTTATCTGAGTCCTCAGTATCCCTGTGGTCAAATTACATACTCCAGAAAAAAACAAAAACAATAACAAAAAAAAAAAACATGCTCTAAATCTTAATCCCATTCTTGTGGGTGAGAACCCCTTGTAAACAGGACTTTGTGAAGATATTATTTTCAGTTAAGGTATGGACAACTGAATCAGGAAGGGTCTTAATTCTATTATCAGAGGCCTTATCAAGAGAAAACCATAGGGAAGAGCTGGAAGCAGGAAGCCAGAAGTCAAGGGAACCAGGGAGAGAAAGGAAAGGACAACATCATTTGGCACAAGGCAAGAATGCAACTCAAGGAACCCCAACGATTGCTGGCAGCCAACATGAAAATGTTACACAATTCTGGGAAAAAGCATCACCTTGCTGACAACTCAATTTTCTACTTCCCCTGGCCTCCAATAAATTTTGGTTGCTGTTTAAGCCAAGCCCTTGTATGGTATTTATCATAGTATCCTAGAAACTAAAACAATTGCCAAGACATCCTTTTGTGTATACTGAAATGTAAGAGAATTCCATTATTTATGGGAAAGATTCAAATTTTGCCATCTTTTACTCCCTTTAAAAATGAATTGGACTTTTTTCCTTTGAGAAAATATAAAAGGTTTACTTGGAAACTCTTTTAAATCCCTGTCCCCTCTCCCCCTTCAAGTGTACCTGCATTAATATCCACCTTTCCCTTATTGCGTATTGTCACCACAGTATTCCTTTCAGCCTTCCCTGTGCAGCTTTATTCACCTACCTCCTCTTGACATCTCATTGGCCTCTCAATTCCTGAAAGAGTGCCTTTCTGAATCTATCTTCTCTCTTTATATCTCCTTCTCCACTTGTTTTTGGCTTGGGTTCAAAACTGCCACATTATTTAACCTCTCTCTACTTCAAGTTCATCATTGTTAAATTGGATTTAACAATATCTCTGATCCCATGGGTCATCTATGAAGATTAATTGCGTTAAATTAATATGTAAACTGCTTAAATTAGTTCCACACACAGGGCAAGCATTATGAGAGTGTTAGTTATTATCATTATAACTGCATGAATACCTCCACAACGTAACCGATTGGTCATGTGTTTTAATAATTCAAAGATAAGATAGCTTCTAGTCTAAAATGAAAAATACTAAACACAAATATTGGTACAGGTAAGAGTGACCTGATTCACGAATTTTGCAATTCTGGGAGGGAGAGCTGCTGAAATCTATGCTTTTATTTCAAGACTAGTCTGTTTCTATAAGCAAAAAGATGCAGTTGACACTTTGATTTTTAGAGGTCATTTAAAGTCCCTTCAAAAGTGAGCATTTCCCCAATTATGTGACCAATGACAATGACTCTCTTTCTTGTCTCCAACAATACTGATTTTAGAATATCACCAATGTGGTATTCCCACTTATTTCAAGGGTTTGAAACATGTTTTTTTAAAAATGGTCAAGAGAGAATTGATTTGAAATAACTTTCATTTACAAAATAAATATATGGAATTCTAGGAGGCCCTGAGATCCAACATTGAGTTAAACAAACAGAGAAATCAAATAACCGCAAAGAGTCAAGAAACATGAACTCAAAGAACAATAGATAGTCTTTACTGGAGGAAAAATATCACTTCTTGTAATATACTCATTTAATCATTCTATGCAAAGTCAGAGCACTTATTATTTCTGATTATTTTGGCACACAATCCTACCCAGTCTTGTAATTATTGTATTATTGTTGTCTTGAAGCCTAACTCCTGGATTATTAACTATTGATGAGTGAAATTGTTTTAAGAATTCGATTCAGACTCCTTGAGACAAGGAATAAAGCTTTTTATATGCACACATTCTCTAGCTATGCAATGCAATAAAAAGCAAAATAGAAATGAGAAGACCTGATAATCATTCTGGATACTACTTATAAACCCTTTGCCTGCTTGATTTGTTTAACCTCTATGCTGAAGTTTCTTCAAGTGACAGAGATAGCAATAAAAAGGAAATCTCTCCTCCTTCATGGAGCTTACATTGGAGTAGAGAAATAGACAAGTACACAAATAGCCAACCATTATGGGTTGAGTTGTGTTCCCCCAAATAACATTTTGGAGCCCTAATCCCCAGTATCTCAGAATGTAATCTGATTTGGAAATAGAATTGTGATAGATGGAATTAGGCAAGTGACTACTCCATCCTACTCCAATATGACAGGTGTCCTTATCAGAAGGGAAGAGAGGCACAGGCAGATAAGGGAGAAGTCCACGTGATGACTGAGGAAGGGGATGCTGCGGATTGGCAGCAAGCCACTGCCAGAGGCCTGGAGAGAGGTATGACACAGAAGAAGGAGAGTCCTGCTGTCCCCTTGATTGTGGACTTCTAGCCTTCATAACTGGGAGAAAACAAATTTTTGTTCTAAACCACACGATTTGTGGTACTTTATTGTATTATCCCTAGGAAACAAAGAAACCATTTTCATAAGTAATACTAAAGAGCAATGGAAAACAAAATCAGAAACATAAAGTGAGATGATTGTGGGCAGAGAGGGCAACTTCAGAAAGGGTGTTCCAGAAGGCTGAGATCCAATCCATGAAAAAGAGCCAGCTTCAAGAAGATGAGAGGAAAGCGTGTTTCATACAGGACAAAGAGCAAGTGTGAAGTCCCCTAGGCAAAAGCCATCTCTGCCAGTTCTAGAAACAGTCAGAGTTTGGCTGTGGCTTGAGCATGGATAGCAAGCGAAAGGAGCAATTCTTGGATACAACATTGGAAAGGTACAAAAGGACAGAAGGTTCCAAGACAGGTGATAAAATAATCTGATTTTTATTTAAAAGGATACTTTCAGCTTCATTGTAGACAATGGCTTTTAGAATGCAAAGAGTGAAAATATGGAGACCTTTTGGGAGGCTATTAGTGTCCCTGCTAGAAACAAAAGCAGGTTAGATGTCAATGATTTAAGCAGGGTTGGAACTAAGTGTGTGGGCCTGGCACATGCTTTGAAAAAATGGGTTTTGTAAATCTTACTTCACTGTCAAAATCTAATTAACTATTATTATATTTACTCATTGAATGTTTTTAATAAGTTCATCTCAACAATTAATTACTTACATCCTGTTACTTTTCTTCTCAGCTCACCATTGAGAATATTTATTATACTATAGCAATCTTTGTTTATGTGGTATTTTTTCAATGCAGAAAAAACCAAGCTAGTTTCTGATAAAATATGAGCTGGACACATAGTTGCTACTCGAGAAATATTTGGCAAATTAATGACTACATGAATAAAATATGACAGACCTGCTACAAGGCTACTGGGTCAAGGAGATATTTGAATGAATGAAGCATGGATTGAGGGAGTTTATTGCTGCAAGTTAAAACCATTTGACAGTCTCTTTATTTTAGAATGGGAATTTTACAATGTCACTGACCCTGGGGTATATTTTTCCATGAAATTTCTTGGCAGCATATACTTAGTCTGGTAGCAGAGAATAATGTATATAAATGGACTTTGAAATGAACAAAGCTCTGTGTCGATAATTTCAAGAATTGCTACCATTTGTTTTCTGACCTTTATGTGTCAGGTCTCATGCTAGACATTCTCACATACATTATCTTGTATAATTCTCACAAAAATAATGGCAGGAAGACATTATCTCTTTGCTTTAAAGTTGAGGAAACTGTTAAACAGAAATATTGCTGAACAGCTGGATAAAGGACGTGATTTTCAAAACCTGACCTGACTCATTCCACTGTCTCAGTTGGGAAGGGGGTATTACTGTCTTGATTTAAAAATAAATATTAACACAATAGTATCTAGAAAATTGCAAACTTATTTGGTTAGTATGTCTTAGAAATTATGCTGTGTATGCTTGTAGAACAATCGTAGAATTGTAGATCTAGCAGTGAGCAGACAGTCCTTGTACATAATTCCTTGCCTGACTTTCTTGTGCCCAAGGTCATCAGACAGCAAAGCTGGGATTCAAATCCAATTTGGTGCTCTTCAGACCACGGCGTACTGACTCAGAATTTGACATTTTGTTCATCTCTATGTTTATAAGAAGACTAAGATAAAAGACCCAGAGAAATCTATGAAAGGTCACATTTTGCCATTGGTTAAAGGAATTTGTAGTTTACATGAAAGAAAAAGATGGCACGATGGAAGTAACAAATAGCTTTGGCTTAAAAAAATAGTGTGCACTGCAAAATACCTATGTATAATGAAAACGAGTGCTTAGCATTATCTTTAGATTGTGAGAGCATGCTGTTCCAATGTAAAGAAATATAGAGATGAAATGAAGCTGTGGGATGTCACTTTGCCAATGTCAGAATTGTCAGCAGCAGAGACCTCTGGAATGCATGGCAGGGAAAGGGGAGGATGTGGTAAGCAATAGAAATATCTTTGCATTTAGCATTTATTCTAGAAATTGCTCAACTGAAGAAAGGGTTTTTATATCTCTGATCCCTTCAGCTCAAAATGGCCCCCAAATGACAATACTTGGGATACTAGCTTTTTCCACCCCCTGCCCCCCCCAGCACTGAGAAATCTGAGTCCAAAGGAATGCCTGGAAAGAAATAGAAGCCTGGGGAGGATGGGCCCACCCACTTGGGGCTAATCCCACTTGAATAAGCACTCTTTAAACGTCTTTTCTGAAACATTTCAGAGCAACAAACTCAGAATATCTGCCCACCCCCCCAAAATTCTTCAAAAGTTACTGTATTGTGTAGCATATAATTAAGACGTAACAGATTTCTCAGAAACTGGAGGTTGCATTGAGCCCATCAATTACAGTTTCCTTTAGATGGGGGTTAGTTCTAATCTCTACAGGATACGCAGGGCCCCAGTTTTGTTATGGGTTCCAGAGAGTACTAGCTGAGATCATTGGCAGTTCTAGATTTTTAGAGATAAAAGAAAGGGATAGAGAAATATGAGAAATAAGGTCATTTAGGTAGCCTATAATTTATTATAGACCATAGCATTAGGAGTAAACCAGAAACGTTTATTGAAATGTCTTTTTTGAGTTTTCCATGCTAATTGCCAGGGCCATGACATATTGGTAATTAAACGTGAAGACACTTTCTAGGTTGGAAGTGGGATAGGGTGCCACTGGGAGCTGGACAGATCAGTGTTTGGGAGGCTTGGGTTTTAAAGACTGTGGTAACTTTGCTCCTTCTCCATTGTATTGGGCTCAGTGCTTACCTTGTTTTGCTAATTTGTAGTGACCTCAACCCCCTTTGAGAAGAAATAAAGATGTGTGTAAAGCAGTGCATTTGATGTAGAAAAAATAAGATCTTAGAAATAAGAGCTGGAAGAAAATAACAAAGACCCAAAGCAGCCATTGTCAATAGAAGATATATTTGAATCACTTGGAGGAGCTGCACCCCCAAACTATTCTTTGTATCCCTAGTCATGGTAAAATATACGCTGCTAATTTTATATGTAGCAACCATCCCATTGTAAGTAATTACTTGTATAATTTCTCTGTGTCTGAGATAATTTAGAGTATGAGAAGCTTTAGAGAAGAATGTGTCTATTTTTTTTCCTGTGCCTAAACTTGACGGGGTGAAGGGTTATAATAACACATTCTTTAATTCACTTCTTTATATCTCCTTTTGTAGCAGTTTGGCAGTTTGATGTAATTATGAATTCCAAAAATAGATATTGGATTATGCTTGTAAACTGGTCTGTTAATCTGGGCATGATTAAGTTATGATTAGGGCGTTGAATGGGCCATGTCAGTAGGGCGTTGAGCCCCACCCCTTGGTGGGTGGGGCATTCAAATATAAAAGGCATGGCAAAGGACAGAGGGAGCAGTTCTGAGCTGGAGTTGTGAAGCAAAGTCTTGAGCTGGAGTCCCGGGAAAGAGTGTACAGAGGAGTTTTGTCGTGAAAGAGAGAAGACCCTGGGATAGTCTACAGATGGCCTTGTGGCACAAAGCAAGCCTGAGTCCAAGAGAAATGCAGCCCTGCCAAGAGAGGAACCCAAGAAGCCTGAACCCTGACAAATATTGGCAGCTGTCTTGCTCCAACACGTGGCAATGGACTTTGGTGAGGGAAGAAACTTATGCTTTATGGCTTGGTAACTGTGAACTTCTACCCCAAATAAATGCCCTTTATAAAGACCAACTGATTTCTGGTATTTTGCACCAGCACCCCTTTGGCTGACTAATACACCTTTCAAAAGAATTTTTACTGACACTTACTATGTTTCAGTGTCTGGCAATGATGACTAAAGATAGATGACCTTGGCCTTCCACACAACAGCCTCTAGTTTGTCTGGTGAAGGAGATAGATCAACAGAGAGTCTACAGTCAACACCAAAACCACTGGAGAAAGACATGGAAACCTCTAGGAGCACAGAGGAAAGCATCCAGCCCAGCTCTGCCAGTCATACTCCTGTGGTAGGTCTTGAGATGAATTGCACTGAAACACAGAATTTCCTGGCACAGCCCCGAGACTTACATGCCCATGCTCTTCCTCTACTTCCCTCCAACCCCAAGTCCAAGTTTTGAACCATACCAGTTTGCATTAGTCAGCTAAAGGGGTGCTGATGCAAAGTACCAGAAGCCTGTTGGCTTTTATAAAGGGTATTTATTTGGCATAAAAGTCTACAGTTACAAGGCCCTAAAGAGTCCAAATCAAGGTTGCTTTCTCAGCAAAGTCAGTTGCCACATGTTGAAGCAAGATGGTCACTGATCTCTGCGAGGGTTCAGCCTTCCCCTCTGG
>PVKH010011211.1:0-17865 GCA_004027955.1 Chaetophractus vellerosus
TGACCTTGTGGAGCAAGTGGAGGAGCTAAGCCCGGAGAGAAACGCAGCCCCAGGAAGAGAGGAACCGATGAAGCCTAAACCCTGGCAAACATCGGCAGCTGTCTTGCTCCAACATGTGACAATGGACTTTGGTGAGGGAAGAAGTGTATGCTTGGTGGCCTGGTAACTGTAAGCCTCTACCCCAAATAAATACCCTTTATGAAAACCAACCAATTATTGGTATATTGCAAAGGCACCCCTTTGGCTGACTAACACAATGATAGTTCACTGAAACTGAAAGGTTGCTGAGTATGCTGAATTTCAGTAAAAATCTAATTTATTTTCCATAGTGTTTTGTATTAGAGATAAAGAATTAAAGTATGAACATGGTAAAAAATATGTTTTGCTGTTTTTTCTCTTAATGGAAAATTGAGATACACTTTCCTATAATATATGTAATTTTTATAATGGTGTTAGAATTGTCCTATTCAATTATCAAATTTATCACTTATATGAATACTGTTCTCTGGTAGGAAAGTGAGAGTACAAAATTCTGAAGAACTTAGTAATGTTGCCATAACATATTAAACTACTTTTCTCCAGATTTGTTTATGTTCACAGGACCAGAAAAAATGCACACAAACAGAGAAATTATAGAAAATTGAGCAGAGACAATAATTAGTTCCTGAAGAGTGTCCCCATCATTTAATGCTTTGAGAAGTCATTTATCTGTTCATCTACCTTAGGTAGTAGAGTCCTCCCAAGCAGTATGCCTTATTTATATGTGAACATGGCATTATCATTTCAAGGTAAATAAATTAAAATTGTAAAGATTATTTAAAAATCTGGAGCTCACATCAAAGTTTTGAAGATAAGCTGCAAACTTTGCAAAACAAGCCTCTCTTCCATCTTACCATAGATATTGTAAATTCACTTTCATGAAAAGACCTAATGAGACCAATAGCAAAAATTAAAGTCTTTGAAAAGACATGATAATATCAGATCTTCAGGAGAGTGAAGTTTATTTTGACCAGCTACATTATTTTGCATTATTATCTCAGGCAGTGTTTATTTTAGCCAAAGGTTTTTAGTTGTTGTAGTTGTTTGAAATAATGAAAGCACCTTCTGCAAACTTAAATAGGTAAATTCCTATATACCATTTAACTAAAAGTGTTATTTTAGCAATTTTCTGACAAATCAAAGGACATTTTTCTACATACAAAAGCTGTTTTAATCCACAGATCGTTGTTGCCTTCTAAAATATCAGTTACAAATATTCAGTTTATCTTCAAAATATTCCCACTGAAATTAGGTGGAGTTCTGATTGATTTAATGCTGAACAATGTGGCTCATTATAGTGCAATCAGTTGAAAAATTATATGAGATAATTGGGATTGGAATTGGATACACCCATAATGCTCAGAAAATAATATAATTAAAGCCACACCAATATATGATATGACCTTGAACAAAATGGAGCCAGTCCTGGATAATTCAGTAAGGTTGGTTTATTTTTGCCTTTTAACTGTTTTTTTCTCATCCTTCTTCAATACTGAGAAGAAAAGCAAATGGTGTATTTGAGTTAAAAAAACATCGACATCTGTATGTGGGTTTCTACTCTCCTAACCATCCAGCTAGATTAGAGGTCACTTCCTTACATATGTGGAATTCTGTATATAGGCTCAACTAGGTGGGACACAACTTCATTTAATGTAGACAGTGTAAGTATATGAAAATAAAAATGGTCAATTACAAATTTTGCATATTTGAATTAGAACTTTTCTATTTTCCCACAATTTCTAACATTTAATGATTACTCATTTTTAATATAAAATATTTGTTTCACATCTGATAATAATAAAGAAAATTCAATTGCTTTTATTTAATATTTTCCTACCTTCTCTTTCTACCCTAGCTCTGTTCTATATCACAAGAGACCTTATGCACAAGCATTTGTACATCCCAGCCTACTGGTCCAAATTCTACCCACATCCCTCCAAACTGCCCCGTGACCACCGCTGAGGCCAAGAGGTGAAAATCATAATGGCAAGATCTGCCCTTGGGTGGGACCTGAGGAAGAGGCCTGCACAGACTCTGGAAGTGTGCTTGGGGCAATTATGCCATGGTCACTGATTCCTTAATGTAGTTTAAACATGGTAACTGGGGCTAAAGATTCTAGGTAAGCAGGTTTGCTTGGTCCTTCAGACTCCTTACCACTTAGGAGGGGGCAGGTGGAGAGTCAGAACAGGCCTCTCTAGAATATTAGGGCCCAAGATATCAGCAATATTGCCTGTCATAGAGATCTAGGAAATGAGAATTCTCGACAAAGTGGTATGTAAGTTGAAGACAAATAGAGGCAGCTCTAAGAAATAGTTAGGGTGAGACAGAAGTCATGCACTCAGCAAGGAGCTAGAGAACACAGGATTGGCACCTAGATTTTATAAGTTGGACTTCATGTAATTTTTATATTCTTTGGATTTATTCCCAAAAGGATTAGTTCTCCTTAGTTATTTAGCAAAATATTTTGTAATTTTCAGCTTATCATAATTGTACTACAGAGAGTTGAGTTACCTATCCTTCGGTGAGAGGGATTAAAGGGGATGGCATCTCAAGGTGCAAGAAAGACATGAAAGAAGTAAAGAAAGAGGAAATTTAGAGAAAAATAATGAAACCAAAGAAAGCAAAGTTCAGATTGCTTGAACTGTATACCAAGGTAAATTTGGAAGCTCCTGCACATGGAAATTACTAAAATTTTTGAAACTTTTCATTGTAAAAGATAAAAAAAGAAAAAACAACTAGACCCACATGCACACTTTAAACAGGAAACAGGTTGATATGTGAGAAATCCATTTGAAAACTTTCCTTAAATACATCAAAAATAGGTCATAGCTTGGAGAAGTTTGCTTGATGAAAGCAGCATTAATTTATGTGGATACATATCTGTGGTGGAAAGTTTAAAGCACTCACTGTACACAGACAGCCCCAGAGGAAACTCAGCCCCAGCAACGTAAAATCAAAGTTGTTATGATTAAATTATATTTCCATTTTGCCTTACCTTACCGTGCATACTCATTATTTTATGCTCTTTATCCAGCCCATTACCTATTTGCTCTAAGTTTGAGGTCAACAGAATGCCATTTCCACTTCAGAGTATTACTACCTTACATCCTATAATTGACTGGTGAAATGAGAGAAATTGTAGTTACTGGAACAGAAAATTCTCCCCTCAACAAAAATGCAGAATTGTCACGGTGCCATTTACTTTCACACATTCATGCATTATTCAGAGTTATGTTTTTTAAAAAATGGGGATGTTTGCTATTAAATTGGACTGACTAAAAACCACTCGACAGAGACATTTACAATCAGGAGGAACTGTAGACAGTATGAATCCAGACACTTGGTTTTAAAGAATCCTTAGCTATCATTTACAATTCACAGGACAGTTGATTTCATACAAGGAAAGTTACCATACCAAGATCACGTAGAAGCTAATACAAGATTTCCGTCAGAATGGAAAATTAGAGGAACATTGTTTGAGTTTTGAATTTTTGGTTTTTTTTTTCATGTAAATATGTTTTTGTAAAATAGCATTTTCATGATTTATCATCTCTTGTCAATAATTTATAGAAAATAAGAAAGTATTTAGCTCATTTATTTCAGGGAAATTTTTGAATTATTTCTGAGGAAAACAGAACTTGAAAACAGTTGAAAAATCTGAAAAATCTTACCCAGCCAAAGTACATCCCTTAGGAGCAGAAGCCGAGGTATGTAATAATAACTCTTAACCACTGGTGATGATGGCCCTTTCCCATTTGTACCATTGAAGACAGTTTAAATTAAAGAAATTTAAAATGGAGGAAGTGAGTTTGGTGGATGTCAGCCACTAATATAATCTAATCCACATTAAAACAGGCATTGATAAAATAGTGTCAGCATTCATTTAAATTGGATAGTTCATGAGCATTTTTCTATTATATTTTGGATTTTTAAAGAATTATTTACTATTACTTCCTCTGGTTATTGTGACTCTGCAGATAGAAAATAGAATTTTTAGAGGGCTTAGTGGTGTGTTTGTGTGCCTGAGCATGTGAATGTGTGTGTGTGTGAAAGCAAGAGAGAAAGAGGGGGGTGGCAGAAAGAGAGTAAAAGTGATAATCAGAGATTAGGAAGTTGCAAGATGGTAGGTGGAATCATTACTCTTAAAGGATATTAAGCAATCTTCGCAAAACTTCATGAAAACCAAACTAACTTCGTGCAGATTAACTTTTATGAGGGAGCATCCTGGGATTTAGATTATCCCAAGTACAGCCCTCATTCCATTCTGAAACTTTTAAAATGTAGCTTTTTTCTAGGACAATAGCATCCCTAAAAGCTATAAACACAGGAGGAAAAGACTCATCTCCCAGTCAGGCCAAGCAAATTTTGTTGACATGTATTTTATTCATTGTGGATAAAGTGGAGGACATGAGGTATTTGAGGCACTATTTTGGAAACCATGGAACTGAAAACTGAGATGCCAAGAACACAGAAGCTTATCTGTGCTTTTATGAACAAAGGATGCTGGATTTTGTCAAATGACTTTTCTGAGTCAATAGAGTTGATCATGTGATTTTTCTCCTTTCATTTGTTAATGTGGTGTATTACATTAATTAATTTTTGTGTGTTGAACCACCCTTGCATACCAGCGATAAAACCCACTTGATCATGGTTTATAATTCTTTTAATATGCTGTTGGATTTGATTTGCAAGTATTTGGTTGAGTATTTGTGCATCTATAGTCATTCAAAAGATTGGTCTATAATTTTCTCTCCTCATAGTATCTTTTTATTGCTTTGGTATTAGAGTGCTATTGGCTCCATAGAATGAGTTAGGTAATTTTATAGGAAGTTGTCCTTATCATCTAAGTTGTCTAATTTGTTGGCATATAGTTGTTCATATTATTCTCTTATGATGTTTCTTATTTCTGTGGGATCAGGTAGTAATGTCCCTGCTTTACCTTCTGATTTTATTTCTTTGCATAATTCTATTCTTTTCATTTGTCAGTCTTGCTAAGGGTTTGTTGATTTTGTTGATCTCAAAGAACCAACTTTTGGTTTTGTTGATTCTCTACCTTGTTTTTTTTCCTCAATTTTATTTATTTCTGCTCCAATATTCAGTATTTCTTTCTGCTTGTTTTGGGATTAGTTTGCTGTTCTTTTTCTAGTTCCTCCACATGTACAGTTAAGTCTTTGAATTTAGATCTTTCTTCTTTTTTAATGTAAGCATTTACGCCTATACATTTCCCTCTAAACACTGCCTTCTCTTCATCCCATAAATTTTGATTTGTTGTGTTCTCATTTTCATTCATCTTGACATATTTACTGATTTCTCTAGCAATTTCTTCTTTGACCCACTGATTGTTTAAAAGCGTGTTGTTTAACCTCCATATATTCAAGAATTTTCCTGTTCTCCTCCTGTTGTTGATTTCCAGCTTCATTCCATTATGATCAGAGAAATTCCTTTGTATTATTTCAATCTTCATAATTTTATTGAGATTTGTTTTGTGACCCAACATATATTCTATCCTTGAGAAAGATTCATGAGCACTTGAGAAGAATGTATGACCAGATATTTTGGGGTGCAATGTTCCATATATGTCTGTTAGGTCTAGTTCATTTATCATATTTTTAAGTTCTCTTTTTCCTTATTGATCCTCTGTCCAGATGTTCTATCCAATGATGAGAGTAATGTATTGAAACATCTATTATTATTGTAGAGATGTCTATTTTGCCCTTTGGTTTTTCCAGAGTTTGCCTCATGTATTTTGGGCAAACTCCTTTTATTTTCATCCTATTTGTGTCCAATTGTTTACGGTGAGTCCCTTGTCAACAGCATATAGTTTGCTCATATTTTTTTTTACAGGGAATATATGGAAAACTATCAGCCAGCATCATACTCAGTGATCAAAGGCTTAACACTTTCCCTCTAAGATCAGAAAAAAGAGAAGGATACTCACTGTCACCACTGTTATTCAACATTGTACTGGAAGTTCTAGGTAGAGCAATTAGGCAAGTAAAAGAAATAAAAGCATCAAAATTGGAAAGGAAGAAGTAAAACTTACACTATTTGCAGATGACGATCTTATACTTAGAAAACCTCCAAATATCTACAATGATACTACTAGAGCTAATAAATGAGTTCAGCAAAGTGGTGGGATATAAGATCAGCATTCAAAACTCAATACTGTTTCTATACACCAGAAATGAACAATCTGAGGGGGAAATTAGGAAACAAATTCCATTTACAATAGCAATTAAAAGAATCAAATATTTAGGAATAAATTTAAGCAAGGATGTAAAGAATCTGTATTCAGAAACTACAAAACACTACTAAAAGTAATTAAAGAAGACCTATACAAATGGAAGGAAATTCCATGTTCATGGATTGGAAGACAAAATATCATTAAGATGTTAATTTTACCCAAATTGATTTACAGATTCAAAGCAATCCCAATCAAAATTTCAACAGCCTACTTTCAAAAATGGAAAAGTCAATAGGCCAAATTTATTTAGACGGGAAAATAAACTTAAACAAAAATATCTTTAAAAAGAAAAATGAATTTGGTGAACTCACCCTGATTTTAAAGTGTGTTACAAAGCAGCCTACTCAATGGTAGAAAATATTTGGAAACCACATATCTGATAAGGACTTAATATCCATGACATATAAAGAGATCCTACAATTCAATAATAAAAGACAAATGACCCAATTAAAAATGGGCAAAAGAATTGAATAAACATTTTTTCAGAGAGGAAATACAAAGAGCAAAAAACAAAACAAAACAAAAAATCACATGAAAAGATGTTTATTCACAAGCTATCAGGGAAAATAAACCAAACTACAATGATATATCATTTCTTGCCTATTAGGATGCCCCCCCCCCAAAAAAAACCCCAAAAAACAAACAAACAAACAAAAAACATAGAAAACTCTAAATGTTGGAGAAGATGTGAAGAAATAGGAATGCTTTTTCACTATTGAGGGGAATGTAGAATGGTGCAACTGCTGTGGAAGACCGGTGGTTCCTCATGAAGTTATAGATCTGCTGCATGCTCCAGCAATCCTGGTAATAGAAATATACTCAGAAGAACTGAAAGCAGGGATGCAATCTGACATTTGCACACCAATGTTCATAGCGGCATTATTCACAATTGCCAAAAGATGGAAACAACCTGGTTGTCCATCAACAGACTAAGGGATAAACAAAATGTGGTACATACATAAGATGTCAGAAGAAATGAAGTTGTTAGGCATATGAGAATATGGAAGAAACTTGAGGACATTATTTTGAGTGAGACCAGCCAGACACAATAGGTCAACTATTGTATGATCTCACTCATATGAACCAAATATAATGAGGAAAGTCATGAAGTTAATAACTAGAAGATTGGTCACCAGAAGATAGAATGAGGATGTAGAATGGGGAGCAGAGGCTTAATTTGTGCATAATTTGTAATAAGTTTGGCTGTGAATGTTTGGAATTGGATAGAGGTGCTGGTAGCACATTAGAGTGAATGTAATTAGCAGTTCAATAGGGGGGTGTGATTGTGGTTGAAAGGGAAACTTTAAGATTGTATATGTCACTAGAAGAAAAGCTAAAGGATAAAACATGGGGATGAACCTTATTGCAAGGTGTTGAGTGTGGTTAACAGTACAAATATAAGAATATTCTTTCATGAATCATAACAAATGCTACTATTACAAGATGTTAATAATAAAGTAGTATGTAAGCTAAAATGCACTTAAAGCAAACAATGGACTGTACTGAATAGTAATATATGAATATTTTTCATCAATTATGAAAAAAGAATTATCTAAGTGACAGGCACCAGACACAAAGTATTTCTTTCTGTTGGACCCCATTTATACAAATTGTAAATATAAATAAAGCTATACAGATGGAATTAGGTTAGCAGACATGTATGGTAGGATAGGATGGAGGGACTGAGAGGTGACTGTTAAGGGTGGGCTTTTTCTTTTTGAAATAATGATAATGATCTAAAATTGATTGTAGTGATAAATGTACAACTCTGTGATTATACCAAAAGCTATTAAATGTAAATTTTGGATGGATTGTATGGTAGGTGAATAAATCTCAATTAAATAGCTCAAAAAAAGAACACAGAAGCACAAAGGGCACCTGAGGATCAGCTAGAGCATGAGGGAGTTTAAAATCAAATCATGTGGACTCTAAAATCTCAATCTTTGGGTAGACTGAAGAGTAGATTTAAGTTCTACCTCATTTCTAACAAACATGATGGGTTCCTTTGGGCAACATTAATCCACATGAATTTCGGATAGTTCATCCATATTACGTTGAACTTCTTCTAGGCCAGGGATTAAAAATACTTGGCATGCATGCTGAGTCTTCCATGTTCCTCTACCCATGCAACCAAAAGACTTGAATGATCACATTTTTTCTTTCTTTATGAACCCAAGAGGTCATCAGAATCCTTCTCACATAATCCTCAGGAAGTAATTTCAACTAATTGCAGCTGGTGTGCCAGGTGAAACCAATTCTCTCTTCTAGAGTTCGCTGATACCTGAATTTATGAAACGATAATGTGCTGCTACATACTCTGCATCATATATATGGCAGAAACAGAAACAGAGAAAAAAGTTCTCAAATTACAGTCCCTTATGAGTAACACACTGCTTTGGGTTAATCCTACTCTACATTAATTATTTTCTTGGTTTTTCACCATGGATCAAATCACTTGGGAAGATTTTTTTTTTTAAAATAGCAATGCCCAGATTCCATCCCCAGAGATCATTGTTCTGGGATGGAGCCTGATCATCATGAATTTTTTTTAACCACAACGCCCATGAATCTAATGAGCAGGCAGAGCTGGGAAACACTGAACCGGGAGGATCCAAAAGGGGCACCACAGTAGTACTGAATCCTACACCCCCAGATAAGTATAATAAACAACAGAGAGAGGGAGACGACAAGGCAGCTGGCTGCAGCATGTCTCTATGCAAGAGGCAGGTATTTTATTGGACTTTGACAATTAAACAGGGGACCTGAATAAATGTTGAGAACAGGAGAGAGAATTTTAAGTTAGGGAAGAAAAACAGATAAAAGCACAAAAATGGAAAGCATGATCATGAGTAAAGAAGATATCAAAGCTGTTTCATATTGGGAGCTGTGAGAAATTACATAGGCTAAGTGCATGGAGCTATTAAAGTTGGCCAGCATTTATATATTAAGTGTTTCTTATATTGTTACTATATACATGGGGTAAGAGTGGTACAAAAGCATTAAACCTAAATTTTAGTGAATGAATAAATAGACAATTTGCTACTTTAAAAAGAAATCCATTCAGGCTTTTCTATCCTAACAAAGTAGGGAAGTCCTTAATCCAGTAAATGCTGGTAACTGGAAACTATCCATTCTTCTTGTTTGAAATCACAGATTGTAGTGTACATAGCTTCTAATAGTGTCTTCCTATAAATGCCGTGCCAGAATTCCACAAACATTTGAAAATAATTTAAATTAGTAATGAGGCTAGAGAAAATCCATACTGTAAGGGTTACTTTTTCTCTTTATAATAATATTGAACTCACTGGGGCAGAGAATGGAATAATTTTGTGCTTCGTCATGTCGTCATAATATGCATGGCAGAGCTTTATGGCATGTGGGTGTTCAGTATGGGTATGAAATTAACAAAACATAGCCAGTGTATGATCCCACTCTTTTGCTTTCCAATTAGTGACATTTTGTTTTCTCACATTTGAGTTCTTATTGCAAGGTCTTTCCCCTAATTAAGGTCTATTTTCTGTTAAGGTTTTCTGTTTTCTCAGCACAACACAAATCATCCATCCAACAAACCGCTCAGTCTAGGATGCAATTATAAAGTTATATATAAGATAATGTGAGCTCTTTCTAATCTGAGAAAAATTCACTTAACATGAGGTAAAAATTAGTAGATACAACTAGGCCATGAAAAAAAGAGCTTTACATGCAATTTCTTTACTATATAATTTTGGATTTTACAGACAGCTAAAAACAACCCAGGCACACCTGTGTTATTAAGTCATATTTTATACTATAGAATTTGGGCCATACTATACACTCTTTCAAGAGCTGAAAGCTAGGCAGTTGCATAAATTTATGTGGTATTTGGAATGATTTCATATTAGCACAGTTTTTCCTCATTAGCAAAATAATAATAATAATAACAAGTATTATTATAACAACAATACTTCATAAAAGGCATTTAGCTCTGTGAATGATAGGTCATTATTTTTAATCTTGGTTTTCTGCTTCCACTAACTAGTAAACAATGAGTGACTGGGTTAGGCAAAATAATAATAATAATTCAAAAACAATCAGTGCTTCGCCTACGCATAGGGGAATTATTTTTTAAGCATTTGCTTCTCCCTTTTACAGACGAGTTGGCAGTCAGATATTTTTCTACAGCCTATAACAATTTATAAAAAGTCTCAATATAAGTAAATGTCATCCAACCCTTTATATTTTCTGAAAACACATTTTTATAAACCATAAATAGAGGGGACTTCAAAAGTTTTGAGTTTGGATCAGTATCAGAATAAGCTCAGAGAGCTAGTGTCAGCTTAGAACCTTTTCAGCAGGAGTAACATTCCAAGAAAAGAGGGCTTAAGAGTTTTCCTTGTGAAAGGAGCCCACTCAGATCAGGGACTTACCAGTCTTTAGACTAAGCCGTAGCCTTCTGTTTCTTATCCGAATCCTACCGTGGTTTCCTTTTTTCCTTTTCCTCCCTCCCTCCCTCCCTCCCTCCCTCCCTCCCTCCCTTCCTTCCTTCCTTCCTTCCTTCCATTTCCTCCCCTTCCTCTCCTTCATCCCCTACCTCTCCTCCCTCCCCTTCCTCTCTTTTCTTTTCTTTCTTTCCATTCATCCATCATTTTGCTACCTTATATAACACTATTGTATTATATTCCTTTCTGGTATTTTCATCAGTAGGTTGTTTTTAAAATTATATTATATATGTGTGTGGGTGTGTGTGTGCATGTGTGTGTGAGTGTGTATATGTTTGGGTATAATTGATATGTTTGAGTACGCTGTAATCACACACACATAAATTTCCTTGTGGATTTAAGAAATATTTTTATAGAATCATCTACATATTGCAAAGATGCTATGAATGTCCAGCCCAACTATCCATCTGATACTAGTATCCACTTCTACCACATCCGCATAGGTATCATCTACATCAGATTTGGATACCTACAGTGATGAATAACTCACCATCATCAGAAATTTTTGAATAAGCCTAAACATATTTGCATATTTGTCTCCCTTAAATGTGTCTGTAAGTTCTGTTTAATTTTTTACTTAGTCTTTGATAACGTAAAAATCATACTAATGTCTTTCAAATGTTAGCACACATGCTAGCCGTATTTCTTACATATGACATAGTTTCTATATCTATTCCTCATCAAGAAACTTTCTTTGAGTATATGAGATGGAAGGCATTATATCCCTAATTATTGACAGATGCATTTATTAGTAGATGTTTAGCTTGGGCTTTTTTGTTTGCTTTCTGCTATTGGTCATATCTCATTCCAAATGACCTGTATCAAAGCTTTCAATTGAACAAACTCACAAGTACACCAGTCAGTTGAACAGACACTATTAGTTGTTCCCTGCAAATCTAACCCTCTTTCCCATTTATCGTTACCAGTTGAATTCCAATTGTGTTCGGTTATCTAGCCTTAAGGAAGGTGACCCTATCCCAAGCTCAGGGGTAAATCCTGACTAGTCCATGTCAATTATGATAAGTAGTTTTCTTGTAAGGACCTGGTTAAGGCATGGGCATGTGACCTAGTTCTAGTTAATGAGCTGTGTGAGTATCTGTGTTGCCACAGAGGAGGGACAGAAGCTTCTCAAAAGTCTGTGATGCCTGGATGTGTAACAGCCTTCTTGCAAGCGTGAGGAAAATTATCCAGAGAACAGACAGACACATAGATTCTCTCCTTCCTTCCTTCCTCCCTCCCTTCCTTCCTCCCTTCCTTCCTTCCTCTCTTTCTTTCTTTCTCTCTTCCCCCTCTCTTCCCCTCCCTCCGTCCTTCCTTTCTTTCTCTCTTTCTTTCTCTCCCTCTCCTCCCTCCCTCCCTCTTCCTTCCTTCCTTCCTTCCTTCCTTCCTTCCTTCCTTCCTTCCTTCCTTCCTTCCTTCCTTCCTTCCTTCCTTCCTTTCTTTTCTTTCTTTCTTTCTTTTCTCTCTTTCTTTTCTTTCTCTCCCTCCCTCCCTCTCTCCCTTCCTTCCTACTGCCTTCCTTCTTTTTATTGAAGTAAAATTTAAATACAATAAAAGTACAGTTATAAAAATCTGTGAATTTTGACAATTGCATTTAGTCATGTGATAATACTACAATCAAGATTTAGAATAGTTTCATCAACCCAAAAAGTTCTCTCATGTCTCTTTGTAGTTGATCATCTCCAGCCTCCCATACCCCTTGGTAACCACTATTTCTGTTCTGTTCTATAGTTTTGCTTTTTCCAGAAAGTCGTATAAATGTAATCATACAGTATATAATTGTTTGAGTCTGTTTATTTTCACGTAACATAATGAAATTGAGATTTATCCAATTTAATCCATGAAACAGTAGCTTGTTACTTTTTGTTCCATTGTGTGTATGTCCAACAGGTACATTGATTCTTAATGGCATTCAGTCACAGAATTAAACAGATCCAAAGCCATCCTACTCTAGGACTTATTGAAAGGTGAGATAATTTTAAAATTTTAAGGCATTTTGCCTTTTGTTGTCAGATCTTTCTAGCTGATATCCCAGACTGACCCCTCCGATGATATTGGGCACTGGATTCAGACATAAAATGTTTATTACTGCTAGACAATTCACCAACAATGAGTTCATTCAAACAAGTTAGCCTAAAATCCCCATTGACAACTCACCCATGTCCTATTGGGCATATTACAATGGCTGTCAAGATATATTTTTGCCTCAATTCTGTGATTTAATAGATGTGCTATTCTGCTGAGTTTGTAATCCAACAAATTGTACGAGCCCACCTTCTATCAGCTAATCTAACATACCAATATAACAAAAGTCATATGTATTGATGCGCAGTCATATTGTCTTTCATCACAGTCTTCCTTTCTTCTTTAGGCAACATATCTACCTTCCCAGGAAAGGTAAACATGCTTTTCCAATTGTTTTAGAATTTTTCTCCCAATTTTTTTCCTGTTTGAAATTGTATCCTTAATGATTTAAAGAATTGACCAACATGAACTCTTCTTCACGTTAATGTTCAATTATTTCAGCAAAATTTATGATGCCAGCTTTCTAAGCAAGAGTCATACAAATCCAGAAAAATAATAGCTAACATTCATTGGGCTATGACTCCGCTGTTCCCAATCTGATACTTTTCTTGTATTCTCTCATTTGTTTTTCACAATTATTATTTCTACTTTGAAGATGAGATGAATAAAGCCTATATCTTATATCACCAACTGTAACATCTCCTAAGTTAAATTCTTTATACTCAAATTGGTAAAAGTCTTGAAAAAAAAACCCAAACGTGTCCAGAAATGTGTTTCCTTTTTGAAATGTGTTTCATTCTTTCAGCAGTGAGGAGAGAGTAAAAAAAAAAAAGAGTAGTGATTTTATTTCATTATTTTCTTAGTACTTTTATTTATTTCTCCCCACCCTCTCATTGTTTGCACTTAGTACTTTTAAAAATAAACATGCTGATTTTCTAAAAAAGCAATGGCTCTGTTCAGTATAAATTTGTCCATATCCATACGGTTTCTGTATCTGTTTTATATTTTGCAAATTGTTCCAGCTGAAAGCAGTGGTAGCAATACCATAAACCATTGCCTATACATATGGGATCCCCTTAGAATCCAGTTTCCAATAAGCCTCTATTCCTTGTCAGCCATGGCCTGATATACAGGTATAGAGCTCAATAAATATTGTAGCTATATGTATGTGCTCTGCCATTTGTTTCTTCTCGTTGTGAAGACAGTTAATGGAAGAGCCAAATCATATACTAAAAGCACATTGACAAACTGAAAGAGGAAGCCTTCTGTGGGTACTTTATAAAACTTCATTTGCAAAGTTATAAAACTACCATGCAGTGATTTTCTAAATCTTTCATGAGTGTTTGAGCAATGCCATCAGTGCCTTCTCATAGCAAGTCATAAAGTAGGTTGCCCTGGAGGGCTCACTGGTATCCCAACCCAAAGGCCATTTTTTCCCCTAATTAGCTTTTATAGTCAGTGAGTGTATTTAGTCATGTTTCCATTAATCATCTCCAGGGGAACCAGCCAACAAAGGTTATGATGCTCTGTTTCAGGATGTCAGTCCTAGTGTTTGCTTGAATATGAAAGTGTCCTAGACAATTAGCCATGGCAATTCCAAAGCTGATGCTTGGAGGCCTTCCTTCAATTTAGGAAAGAACCCTGGGAAGCTACAAGAAAGGCCATAAATAGGGTAATGTCCCTATTTGAGTAATGCTGACACTAATGTATAAATTTGGGTAATGAATATGCAAAGGAGGATTCTTTCTTAATGAAGCAATTGCTTCTGCCTCAGGCATCAGTGCTTATAGTAATAAACGAGGGGAGCCCATCAACAGTAAATGCTATCAGCCTACTGTCATACAGCAGATTGTTTGACTTCCTTCAATCAGCTTAAACAGGCAGGAGAGTCAGGCAAGAAGTGCATATAGAACAGAGAATACTATGTGCGGAGGATTTGGAGAGTCATGCTTTGAGAGTCATATTCCCTCATTTCAAACCCCAGTTCTGCCAATTAACAACCATGTAATCTTGCCCAATTCCTTAGTTTCTCTGTGCCCAAGTTTCCTTACCTCATTGAATAATAATGGTAATAATAAGGCTGTGAAAAACTTGATAATAGATTTCATGTAAAGTACAAAGAACAGTGTCTGGCATATTGTAAGTACTCTATAAATTGTACTATTATTGTTGCTGTCATTGTTAAATACCTGAATTTTACTTCAGGACATCATTTGGAACTTTCTCTGCCTTTCAGCCACCAGCATTCATCAAATCACTTGCTTTCACAAGGACCAAAATGCCTGAATGTTTCTTTAGAACTAACTTCAATTTGCTAAGGAAAAGTCTTAAATTATCTTAAATTATCTCAGACATTTAATTAAATGAAAGGTGCATAAATGCTATTTTCTATGCTTTATACTGTTCAACAAGAATACACAGTTTCTACATTTTGCTTCTATTGTTTTCATAAAATATATTTTTTCCCCATAGAAGGTGTTAATGGAGAAACAAAGGAAAAATATAAAATGAGACCCAGTACTAAGACTGGTCTTCTATAGTATGAGAGATTTTATTTAAACTCACTAGAGAAAGATTCTGCCTGCCATATGATGTTCCTTTCAGTTTCTATGCTTTCTTACAGCTCTTCACACTTGAACTAACAAAGGATAACGAGCTATGCATAAATAATAGCAATTATATGATAGGTAGTATGTGTGGAGTACACACGAATGCCAAACACTGCAGTGAGTGTTTTCTTCACCTTGGCCCCTGAGACCTTCACCAAAGCTCTGTGAGGCATTAGTAGTGGTAGCATCCACATTTTACAGACGGGGGTCTAAGTCACAGAGAATGTAAGGAGCTTGTGCCAGATCACATAACCAGTAACAGAAAGGTCTGGAACTGAAACTCCAGCCTGTCTGACCCTAAGGAGGGTGCTCATAAGCACTGTACCTTACTGCCTCCAAAGCCAGTTGTCCAGAGGCTGACCACAAGTCCATGACTCCACCAATCATTCTTGTCCACATGGCTTGATTGGCCATTTAATAATAATCTTTACAGTTATTTGCAAAAGAGTTCCATTTTTCTAAGTATATGTTTACTAAATAAATGTTTTCTTTTCTATTATAAAAAAGGATGACAACTGTCATAAACATAAAGATGGGGGTTACCAGTTTCTGATTTCTTTCTTGTCTACAGGTGAGCAAGTGAATGTTCTGTGGTCAGAAGGTCAGTCTAAAGAATGAATGGGTCCCTAATATCCAGATTTATGATTTTAAACTATAAAGTAATGGAACAGCTTTTTCACACAAAATGAGCTCTGTCTCCATCAATTTTGTCACAATGAGGTGGGGACAGGTGACTATGATGTCAAGACTACTCTTTTGGAATAGCCATTTAAATCTGAAGTACATTTCTTTGTTTTTCTTTTTAATTATCTTTAGTGGTTAAGAGTCATATATTGAAGGAAGGGATTAATTTTTTGGAAGCAGCCAAAAACCATTTAAACAGAAGTAAGGAGAAAAAGAATATTTAGGTTTTATAACAAAAAAAAAAAAAAAAGAAGAAAGAAAAGGAAAGAAATCTCTGTGTCATTAAAAAAGATAAAATGTAAAATAGATAAAATAGATTAAATGTACCACACTAATGAGAGATGTTGTTAATGGAGAAAAGTGTGGGAGGGGGAGAGGATGTAGTATATGGGAATCCCCTATATTTTTTATGTAACATTTATGTAATCTAAAGCTTCTTTAAATTAAAAAAAAAAACTTTAAAAAATAGATACAGAAAGCAATTCTGAAAAGGAGTCTCCAAGAATATTTTAAGGGGTAATGAGTTGTTTTGTAGTCATTGTAATAGATGTGAAACCTTCGCAGACATAGCCATAAAGGCAGAAATCATGTTTTTAAACTTTTGAGAAAAGTGCTTTTAAAATTTATCTTATTTTACCATTTTTTACAGGCTAGAATATACCTGTACAGAGAATAGCAGAATGGTGAAAGAAAGGAATTTGTTGAAATGTAGAATTCCAATCAAACTGGGCCTGTGTCCCTCTTCATTGATTCCTTAAATAGTCGATTAATTTCTGCACACTGTACCTCTTAGCACCTACTGCTCTCAGCTTCTGGGCTCTGAGCAAATGATAGCTAGGAGAAGGGAATAGTTTTAACAATAGTGGACTCTTTTTTTGATTATTATTATTCAAATTTTACATCATCTTGGAACCAAAACAGCTTGTTTGTAAGATGTAGCCTTCCATAAGCCTGCATTATTTCCACACTATTTCTAGGTTCAAATACTAAACTCACCAACTTTTCTTTCAAGGTTATTTATCAACTTTTAAAGCTAGCTGACCTCCTGAACAGTATGCTTCACCATTCTGCCCTCTTCCTCACCAAATATATTTAAATTATACAGGAAAGAGCTCTTTGGTTTATGCTGTTCATGGCCAGGTCAGCTTTGCTCATTCTTCCTGAATATGTTAAAGTGTGGCTTTACTCCAAAGCCAGAAATGAAAACGAATGTGATTTCTGTTGTTTCCTGCATGATCTAGTTTAAGGCATTTGATGTGCTTCAATTTATATCTTGAAGAGGTCTTTACATTTTTTTTTATGGAAATTGTCCCTAAAATTATTTGCATGGTCAGAAATAGATAAATAATGTGGTCAATTAATAGCTATTATAGGGCCCGGCTAGATAGCTCAGTGGATAAAGAGCGCGCTGGGAAACCACATGGGAGGCCCTGGGTTCAGTTCCCGGGGACCTCTCCTAGCGGGCAGACCGCCTTGAGAATGGCAAGCCGCCATGGGCGGGCCAGAGCCGCCGTGGGCAGGGCAAAAAGCTGCCACGGACAGGGCAAAAGCCGCCACGGGCAGGGCAGGTCACCCGCAAATGGAGCACAGCCAGCCACCCGCGAACTGAAGCAAGAGCCGGCCGTGAATAGAAGCAGAAGCCGCCCACAAGCGGGGAAAGCCGCGCCTGCGCAGTGACCAAGTCTCGGCGCGTCGCCGCAACGGGGGGAAGGGGAGATATGTAATAAAATAAATAAATCTTTAAAAAAGAAAAAAAAATAGCTATTATAAACATGTGGTTATGTAA